>JAMKCH010022228.1:0-64317 GCA_023653785.1 Ophioderma brevispina | reverse complement strand
ATGTGTTTTACATGTACTCAAAATCACATTACTTTATTGCGCTTATTTAGTAAACACAGAGAAAATTATCAAGTTAGTGCAAATTATTAATCAACTCAGTTGCTGGGAAACGCAAAATAATATTCGATGTATGTGGGAAAGTACCACCCCCGCTCGGTTTTTTACCTCCTGCCTGCTAAAAAAACCTTTTTTGGTGCCAAATTATTTAATGTAATTGCAATTGACATATTCACTCCTTTTCATCCAAAACAACATCCACTGGGGTATAGGCAAAAGATAAAGGGATCCCAAAGTGATGGAGAGAAGTACCAAACATGCCTAGCACGACAAATGAATCTCACCAGACACTTGATTTTGGTACATTAGATAGCTTGTCCTCCTCTTTCTATTGATACCAAAATAAGTAGTACCAACATTCCGATCTACGTCACAATGACGTCATAAACTTCGAATGTTAGCAAAACAGTCAATTTCCACAGACACACGGTGTAGAATAGGGGAAAATTCAATTTTTCGGGCAAAAAGGTTAGGAATATCACATTCTCATGCGGTTTTTGACTCTACTTGATGGGAAATGACGGGATTTTATAAAGTGAGAGCATTTTAGTGCTATATAATAAGGTGTTGAGTCCTCTAAAATTGCGAAATAATGAATTTTCCACCATCCACCATATAGTCAGTATTTCGTACTTTCCTTAACATATGCCATCTAGTGACGGTCTAATGGAAATGTTAGGAATATTTTGGTACCAATGGAAAGAAGAAGAAGAAACTCAAGCTATCTTTGGTACCAAAATTTACAGGAATCGGAAATTCAATAACGAAAATCACCGGGGGTGGTAACCACCACCCCCTTCGGGAGTTTTGTTACAAAAAGGCTCGGTAGCCGAGTGCGTTAAAGGCACTCTCAGGATTTGCTAAATCAGAAAAAATGAAAAAAAATAATCAAAAATCAGGATTTTTGCAGTCTGTAACAAGTACAGGTACCTACATACCTGCCCAAATGATAAGGCCAGAAGCAAGGCTATTAAGTACAAAATCGGATATCTTAGTCATTAGTGTTCGAACGGACACTCCCTACAACACGTAATTGAATGGAGAGTCATATCTTTGAACACTGCCGTTTTCGTCCTTTTCTGTCGATTCTTTAGTTGTAAAGAGTAACTTATTAGGATTATACAGATATATCATCACTTTTAAGCTATTTCTGCAAATTTAAAATATGTAGTCTCATCCGAATGAATCACTGATAGTGTCTTTAATTTGGCTGTAAATTAATCATGTAAGTAACTTTTAAACATGTAAGCCTATCTAACTGAGAAACAAACCTGGGACCCTCTGATATGAACCCAAATACCTAATAACCACGATACTATGCTACCTTATATACAGGGACTATATAAGAACATTGAATTTATGTAGTTATTTTCCTTTCAAATTAATATACTCTAAGTTAAAATGGACAAATATCATACCAAAACGTGAAAGGGTTTCAACAAGAAGTTTTTGAACTATCTTTAAAAAACATTAAGTGAAAATAGGTTACTTCATTAGTGCTTGTTTATTGTCCTTTCTGAAGTTACAAATTATTTTGTTGTTATAACTTTGAATTACCAACTTAGCTGATTTGAATCTTTTTTATTTTATTACAACTTCAACAATCAATTAATTTGCATCAACATGTGTAAACTGAGTAAATGTTACTTTTTTTGCACAATTTACAGTAACTTAATACATGTACATGTATGTTTGTGTTAACACTTCTCAATTGAAATAAGGGTATTTTTGTGAAATTATTCTAATGAAACGCATAGTTGTATCATTAGAAAAATAAAGAACATTTAACTATTATGTATAAAAACAATAAAAAAAATAATAAAATAAAACTCAACTGGCGCGATTCAAAACTGACAAACGTAGGCTCCTTTTGTCGTGCTCATCGCCCGGACATCTTACAATCTATGTCTAGTAAAGAACACAGCTAAAATGCATATTTTTATACCACTACTAACATGCATCTTGTATTTACGAAATAACGTGCGCTGTAAAAATTACAGTGCCCTTCACAATAAAAACAGGATCAGAAAAAAGACAATACTTGGCCGTAATTTAAAAATATAGCAAAATACTTTTTTGTCCAATTTTACCACAAATATTACGACTACAATAAGAGAGGCACCTATTTGAACTTTGAATTATATCACATTATTATACACTATTATGGATTTGAATTATTTTTTTTTACAGGAAAAACGTAATCTTATTGGAAAGTACGACAGCAATTATGCACAAAATCACCTAAACCTACCACCTTTATATTTCCATTCAAATTCACTTTTAATATATTTTAAACCTTAACCGTTTAATTGCATATGTTTTACCAATTCACTGACTTTTACAGAATATTCAGTCAATTTTGGTTGAAATTTGTTGATATGCCTACTAATTAGGGTGGTTCGTCAGTGCTTTTTTAATTCTCTACACATTCACAATCTCTGTTAACAACTCGCCACATATATATAATTTTTTCAGTGTTTGATTGAATCAATTTTTTACATATGATCTGTATTTTCACAGTAATTATCGCACAGAATGTTGTCAGTAAAATACTACAAAAATTATAATATTTTTTAGTGTTGCAAAAATCGGTCTCAAGCAGCACACACATTGGTGCTAATAAAACTTTCCAACCACCTTCTATAGGCCGCCCAGTGTTGATCGAGAGGAATTGAATCTCGCAATATCCTATTGATCGATACTTTATAATATAAAGCTGTCGTACGGTGGTTTCAGGTACAGCACAGACGAATACAGATTGGTCTGTTTTGGAATACTTTCATTTGGCGTTTGGTATGATTTCCCCCAAAAGTGAAAATCTATTTATCTACAATTGGAATGTTATTTTTGCTCAATAGTGGTATTGAAGAGCTCGTGATATGTATCAAAATATGCACAAAAACTCGTGGAAGCTCGTGAACGATATGTTCAAAATTTGTTTATTTGTGTGATTTTAAGCTTGCACGTCGGGTGAGTATGTTGTATTTCCTCTTTTGAGAGTTTTATTGTGAAAAAATATGCTCAAGTTGTCATTTTTCCCATCAGACTACGGTGTCCAAGTGTGTTAAGGGTGGTGTAACCGATAAGTTTATTTCTATGTGAACGTTCCCTGTAGTCATGCAGCAATACCCCACACCTAGTTCAAATTTTCTAATTTTTGAAGAAAATTGTGTTTTTTCAGTTTTGTGATAAAATATTTAGCCGTCATCTACAGAAGATGGGTGGTACAACGCCCTTATCTTTTCGCCTACTAAAACCCCGGCCCCATTTAGGTAGGTACCGGACGAGCATGGATGAAGTGCTCGTAGTGACACCCCAAGGATGAGATTTAAACGTGCTTAGTACGCGACGCAGAATGGCTAGCAGATACTTTGATTTTATAATACCAAAGTAATAGTTGTATCTTCTTCTTTCCATTGATAACACAATCAGTAACAACATTCTTAGCATTACGTCCAATGACATCATAAATTTTTACATGGCAAACAAGATAAATTTCCAGAAACCTTTCTGTGCCAATTGACTCTCTTACTGATTATCCATGCAATATCTGCTTCTCCCTGTATTGACCCGCTGTTGCATAAGCCCAATACTGGGGCCACTTGTATTCTATGGGGATATGATGCGTGAACAAGAAAACGCGTATAGAGTTTCCCTTTTTCCAACTGCTATGTAAAGCGCGTGGGCATGAGTAGGGTGTCAAAACAGCAAATATGGAAAAAAGGTATGTTTTTTTCTACCCCCTAACATGAAGGGTGATGTACGGTGTTTAGGATATGTTAATCTCGCAGTAAGCAAGATCAAAATCATCAAAATATTCTTAATCAGAAGTTGTAAGCAAAGCAAGGTAATAAAGTGTATAGGCCTATATACAATGACCCATACAAGTGGTGTAGCAAAACAAACTGGCAAATGCTTGTTTTTAAAACGTTCAAAACAGAACAAAAATCCTTTTTTAGGGTATTTTTTAGATGGTGGAACTAACTTGTTTAGGGCATTTTTTTAGCCCATGTTCCCGCATTATATCCACCTTGTACATGCACATATGCACAACCACCACCTTATCCCCACGCCCGGTGCCAAATAACACCCCTGAAGTGAGTCCACGTAACTTTTTTTTTATTTTTGAGATACGAATTTTCTCTCAATTTGGCATTGACGGGTTGTAGAAACACGTATCGAGAACAGTTGAGGTTATTGACAAACAAGTTAAAGAAAACAAAAACTATGTTTTTTTGAACTTGCCTGCTATCATTATCGTTGCCCATAAAAAGCATGCTTTGATTTCCTGTTGTGCACGACAGTAAATTCTAAAAACATAAGTTTTAAAGATCTAATTACCTACGACGTCGATTCGACTTATTCATTTCATGTGTGCTTAAAAAATACATTGGTAGGCAATCCTTTATCAAAAAAAAAAACGGTTCCGAAAACAAATTGGTGGTGGCTTCTTTTGGCAAAATGTCCTCGTTCTCTTTAAAGGGCCTGACATGTATAACAAAGAGAAGCGCCCTCAGTTTTTTGACATGCGTTATCTGGTACCACATTTTCACAAATCATATACTTTAAATGTAGTTTTCTCTCTCCGAACTATTGAAAAACTGAAATTTTCATCTTTTGAAAAATGAACTTTCATAGGAATTTTAAGTTTAGGCTTCAATGGGAATCCGATTTTTATATATCCCCCAGAAAGGGAAATAGACTAGTTTTTGCAATGGTAATTGATTAATATCTACTACCCTGAAGTGGCTACCCTTCTTGGGGGGAAAGGTTCATTTTAACAATTCTCCATCGAGTGTGAATAAAATAGAAAAGAAGAGGATCACTATGACTATCAGATTTGTCCCATGTCAAACAGTTACTAGCTTTCATTCACCATTGTATTGAGCGAATAGACACCCTTGATTTTGTACGATTTATGATAACCAGAACATACATGGTCAAATATTGTAAGCCTGTGCCCATCCAAGATTACTGAACTGAGCTCTGGGTAGATTAGCAATCCTTACTCGGCAGTGAATAATATTCCAAAGCATAATCGTTTGTTGGCGTTACTCTACTAACCAAACAATCACGGTATACCATAACTCACTTGTATTGTTATTCATTAACAAACTTTGCACAAGAATGAACCATAGCAGTGGCGTAGTCAGGTTGGGCAAAGAGGGGTGAAGAGTGCCCCCTCTGAAAAATGTTTTATTATGCATACTCATCTGTTGATAAAGAGGCTTTCGCTAGATTTTTTTGTTAAAAGCATTTTTCACTTGATTTGGTTTCTTTGTAGGTGTAAATTGGGAAAAATTATGGCCATTTTTTTTCAAGACCATTTGCCCCTTGAAATCCAAGATGGCCAACCATGAGGTGGAAAAACACAATTTTTTGACAATTTTTCTCATGACTGGGTGGATTAATTGGATTTGTTGTAAAAGTCCTCATCGCTAAAATATTGTAAACATTAGCTTAATTCTTTTAAACATAAGAGTTGCAAAATAACCATTGCCATGAAAATGTAAACATACGACAAAGCAACAAGAACAACAAAGAAAGAATGGCAACAAATCAGTAACTTACACAATGCGTGACTCCAATCTAACTCATTCAATTAATTGCTAACTTTATTTCAATTCATCTACTTTTTTCATGCAGTGAATGTATTTGTTGGATGTCCAAAACTTACAAGTCCTCAAAATGGCTTCCATTTTGGTTTCAAACGCGAGGTTGGTGATACCAACTACTTTGAGTGTAGTCCTGGATATGAGCTTGAAGGCAGCGCCAGTAGAACATGCGAAGATGACGGGACTTGGTCTGGGCAACCTGCTGCTTGTGTCCCGGATGCTGATGAGACTCAGAGTGAAAGCTGTAAGAACTTCATAGTGTAGATATCAAAATAAAACAACGATAAAAAGGTCATAAGGTCTAATGATTGTTGCACTGATCGTGCATGTCTTTGCATTGCCTCCTGTTCATTTCAATATATCCGTTTTCATTCAACCCGCCTGTGTCACTCCAAATAATTTATGTAAGGGAGCGATCATTTTTAAAGTCACGTGCCTTTAAAATGGTGCTAAAGATGCCTTGAGATACTGCTAATTAAAGATTTCTTCACATAATCCAAATTTCTTCACATAAATCCTGATCTTTAGATACAGATCCAGATTTAGAGCAAGCCTCACAGAAATTTGACACAGGATTGAACTAATATTCAAATAATTTTTTCCTAAAAGTAAATGAATAGGAGCGTAAATAAAATTACGAATGCTGTTTTTTTCATTATTTTCCAAATTATGGTAAATGTGTACTTTTATAGATTGATATTTAGAAAAAAATCTTGAAACAGCTGTGAAAATATAAGCAATTTCATTGGCTGATGCCCATGTTCAATTCGATAATTGAATACAAGTACTACGCGCTGCGTATTCACGTTATTTGGGGGTTGATGTGCTTGCATCATACTGCGTTGTGCTACCTCGTTCGTCCTCGTTCTTCCACTTAAAAAACAATACCCCTAATAATAAAATTTAAAAATGATACCCCTCTCTTTTCTCACTTAAGAAGTTATGTGTAGTTGATAAAAAATATTTAAATGTGCTAGAGTTTAACTTTCTTTGATTTAATTTACATGACACCAGCAAATGTAGAAACAGTTGTTCGTCTGGCTCGAGGTGAAGGAACAGTAGAGACCTATTTGAGAACGTCTGGCTCTGGAACACCTTTGCCCAGCTTTACAGTTATCGCAGGTATTTCAAACTTGTATTGTAAAAGGTCATCCAGGAGTAATTATTTGATGTTTCAATGCCTTCATTCACAAAATGCCAATTACCAAATATTTGAGGAGTTGATCACACAAAAAGTTTCAGAATTGAGATCAGCGGTCTTCTAGGAGTCATTCGATGTTTGTAATTTCCAATAATGGTTGTTCACACAATTCTGTGACGATAATTCATAAGGGGGCATTCTAATTAGCGTTGTGTACTACTGCACCATTAATGCTCGTGATCTTAGATAGTGTGTGCTGACACTATCAAAGATATATATTCATTCTATCTTTTTCTCAAACCGTTAGTTGACAGAAATGCGGGTTCAATAACTATTGCTTGTCGATTTCCGACCCGCACCAATCCACCATACTGGATACCCGAAAGCATGGGTATTTACGCCGATGTTGGAGCAGTGATTGGGGAACACAGCATCAGCGAGACAGTGGAAGGTTTTGAGTGGGGTTTAACCATGGGAATATGGGAAGACGGCCCGCTTCGCCCGGGAACGCAGACCGAATGGGAATGCTATTCCAGAAGCCCAATACCTTATAGTGGAAGATTTAGGATAGAGGTTCTGGGTAAGTAGTAAGAATTGACTTACAAGCTCGTCAGCAGCAAAAGCAGTAATAAAAATCAAACCAATGGACGCTTATCGGAAAGGCTGTTAGGAAAAATATATTAAAGCACAGACTACTAAAGTTATCGTCACTTTTCTGCCACAAGGATCATCGCGTCATGTCTATCGGGCCCTTGAACGTGCACTTTTTCGTGAAACGTAAGCAGAATTTGGTAGTATTTGACAGTTGGAATAACATACTAAAATTCTAAGAAAGTCTACCAACTGGGAAGCAGCAGTGGAAAAGGGGCAAGGTTTACACAGGGGTCAAAATATGAAAAGGGTCAAAATGTCCATTATGTTTCAACGATTAAAAGAAAATCTATAGTTTGCATTATCTACTGATTGTAGTCAATAGTTATATTCATGGAATAACATACTAAAATTCTAAGAAAGTCTACCAACCGGGAAGCAGTGGAATAGGGGGCAAGGTTTACACAGGGGTCAAAATATGGAAAGGGTCAAAATGTCCATTATGTTTCAACGATTAAAAGAAAATCTATAGTTTGCATTATCTACTGGTTGTAGTCAATAGTTATAAGGCAAAATATCCTCTATGTCACAATGAGGGTAAAATTTGAAATGCATTAGATTGTTTTAAAATAATAACTTACACATTAGATACATTTTCTATGACATTTAGAATGTAAACTTTGAAAGTCACATATTGAACTTTTAGAACTTTTAAACACATATTCAGTATACATTTTCTTATTAATCATGTTGATTGTGTTGCCCTGAACAATTTGAGACCAGCTTTAATAAAATCGGACCATTTGGTAAAGTTTACCCCAGGACGATGCCCGTGCACCAACTGGAGTGCAGGAGACCTTATGCAAATCATGGTAAACTGAGTGCAGATAGAAATGAGAAAAACGGTAACGAGTACGGTGAATTGTCATTGTAAACAACGAGGAAAGTTTTTAATATTCAATCATTTAATCCTGTTAACATAATTCGTCGGGTGTATTACATAGAGGCGGATGTTAAACAAAATACGAATTTTTGTTTCTGAGAAAACCGCATTTGAAAAGACTCTAGAGGGTCCGTACACATCCCATATACGATCCAAATAATCAAATCCGATTAAGAAACGAAATTAACAACTGGAAATTTATTTTAGCTAATATTCATGAATTCTTACTTGATAAAATGGATGTATACATTGGAAAAGTTAACCACCACATCCGTCACACCAAAAATACGCAAATCGGCGATTATGTTCATGACATAGTGACGGATGTTGAATTTTCCCTATACTAAAGCGTTATTCAGCATCCGTCATTATGGAAACGACAATCGGCGTTTTCTGATCATCCGTCAAACCAACATCCGTCATCGCGAATATGCTCAATTTGGTTTATTACATAATGTCGGATGTTGAGTGGATTGCCGCGATTTACCGATTTGAACTGAAAAATAATATAAATTTCTTCTAATATCGATACTTATAAATTAATTACATATTTTGCTTGTGTCAGTTATAAATTTAAGATGAGAATATTTACAAACAAAAGTATTTAAAAAGCCTTGGTGCAAAATCAAGTATACACTTCTTTGACCGAGGGTTCAACATCCGTCACTATGTATATAATACACCGAAGTCTCTATTATGCAACATACGTCAAGATTGCAAAAGTGCTTGCAAGATTCGACACTTGGCATGTTTTAAGATGTTCGGCTAAAATTTAAAAAAACAATTTCCCTTAATTTCTTAAAAATGATAAATTCAACATCCGCCCTATGTAAAACACCCGACGAATTGTTCTAAACTTTTAACGAATTTGTGTAATCTATAATTCCTAACTATAATTAAGTATTGTGTTCGTTTTGGTGGTCATTGCATACGTCATTTGCGAGGCGCCTTGACGTCACGGAAAAGGTGTATCACCATTCGCTGACCGAACACCAGTAGTACTAACACTTTTGTATTTTAAATGTAAGTTCTTATTCTTCTCATTGGACAACACTCCCTCTCTCTCTTTCCATTGTGGACCATCGTTTAATTTTTGTCCAATTTCCGCTTTTATTTTTTCCTTCTTGACTTACTACTCGATCATGAAATATAGCACAGCTGTCACTCTCACTACAGTTAACGCAAATTAAACGTTTAACACTTGGAATATTGACGTAACGTATGACGCATGTCTATTCATCGTATTTCTTTCTTTAACCCATTCTCCAATAAAGTGTTCAAGTTTGGTCACAAAATGCATTACAATATTAACATTAAGGAATTCCTGAAAATCATGAACTTCATTTTTCCAGACCTCGGACAATGCATGGGTGATCTTAAAGAATATTCCTATTTTTTTTCGGGTCGCTTAGCGTACCCGACATATAGAAACCACTGCTCTCAAATTGCGAAGGAGTCTCTTTCTATAGCTGAAAGGTCATTTCATTAAATGTTTCTTTATGACATGAATCTATACGTACACTATTAATTAGAGTTTTAGTGTTGGGTGTGTACATGCGCGGCATTTCAGACAAAGAATACTAATTGCATGTTTTAAATGGCCTTAAAAAAGCATTTCTTTGATTTTAGTCTCTGTGAAGACCTTTGCTTTTTGATGGGAGTTTTGGTTAAACGTGGCAGGATAGAATAAAGGTGGTGAGTAACAATAAGAGGTTATAATAACAAAAGATCAGTCCACGTAGAGTATACTACGTAATGATTGAAGCTTTTGATTACCATGTATTGTGTTGATATATTTACAGACGAAGTTTTAGGTAACATCTTTATTGGAAGACCTGATGTGTAAACCTACATTAAATTACCGCTTAAATTTGAGGATTCAGTTTTGTCACACATTTTGCCGCCCAATTGGGCTTTTTTTCTATTTTTTTTGAAATGATAGGAAGGTGTACCCTATGTTAAATTAAAGACTTATAACTTGTGGATTCCGTTTTTAACACATTTGCGTCCAATTGGGCGGTTTTTCATTTCTTTATTTGAATGACAGGAAGGTGTAACCTATGTTAAATTAAAGCTTATAACTTGGGGATTCAGTTTTAACACATTTTGCGCCCAATTGGGCGTTTTTTCTATTTTCTTTATTTGAAATGATAGGAAGGTGTAACCTATGTTAAATTAAAGCTTATAACTTGGGGATTCAGTTTTAACACATTTTGCGCCCAATTGGGCGTTTTTTCTATTTTCTTTATTTGAAATGATAGGAAGGTGTAACCTATGTTAAATTAAAGCTTATAACTGGGGATTCAGTTTTAACACATTTTGCGCCCAATTGGGCGTTTTTTCTATTTTCTTTATTTGAAATGACATGAAGGTGTAACCTTTGTTAAATTAAAGCTTTAACTTGGGAATGCATACTTTTCCCGTTTTAACATTTTGCGCCCAATTGGGCGTTTTTTCTATTTTCTTTATTTGAAATGACAGGAAGTGTAACCTATGTTAAATTAAAGCTTATAACTTGGGGATTCAGTTTTAACACATTTTGCGCCCAATTGGGCGTTTTTTTTCTATTTTCTTTATTTGAAATGACAGGAAGTGTAACCTATGTTAAATTAAAGCTTATAACTTGGGGATTTAGTTTTAACACATTTTGCGCCCAATTGGGCGTTTTTTCTATTTTCTTTATTTGAAATGATGGAAGGTGTAACCTATGTTAAATTAAAGCTTAGAACTATGTGAGGTCAAATGTCACACACCAAGGTCAAAGGTGAACGGGAGATAAAGTTGTAAACAAGGTGATTGGTTCTAATGCAATCTTATGTCATGTATCAAACATCTACTTGAATTCAGTTATGAGATTTCTTTTATACATGTTTCTTGTAATAAAAGTGCAACTTAAAACTAGAAAACCATCTACTCCTTTAAAGGCTTTTTAATGTGTTCTTATTCTTGTAAATTAGCCTGGCGACCCGACCAGTTTTTGTAATAATACTGGTTTTAGTATAATTGCCAAACGTTAACACTTACGTTACCCACATACATGTACGTTACTTATCTGGCCGGCCTTTTTTTAATCGTGCCGTTCTTGATAAAAGTACATTCTTCACCGACTTAATCTCTATGCCTTGTCTAGCAGGGGACTGTAGTGAAAGAGTGTGCGCTCCTGATAAAATTGTGAATTTTGCCACAAGTATTTCTTTGGTGTAACCTTGGTGTAAGATATTCACGAGTTAGACTAGAGTAAAGACTCTTTTACGGAATAAAGGTACAATCTTTGTAATCCTTTGATCTTTTTATAGAAAAAAAATTCATGTAGGCAAATATTATGAGGTTTTACATAGAGGATGTACCAGTACTTTAGGCATGATAATTCATAAAATTGTGGCAGGGACTTGTCACCCCCCCCCCCCCTTAATGGACTCAATCTTGGGTTGCAAGGTGATACGGGTCAAACTTTTTAAAATGTTCCTATTATTTAAAGTACACCATGTTTGTCTGGTTTCAATGAGTCCAAAAAGGTATAGTTTACACTATCTATGGCTTAATGGTTTTTCGGTAGTTTATGGGGTAAAAACTAAAATAATTAAAAAAAAGGCAATTTTAGTGTTGTACATGGTCAAAAGTTAAAAGTTGCTTTGATTCAGGAATATGTGGTGCAAATTGTGCAATAGGTCACAGGTCAATATAATGCAATACCTGCCAATAGGTTGGCTTGATCGCCATTTTGGTTGATAACCAAACATTTAAGATAGTCAAAACTATCTTATATTTCATTGTATGAACTAAACCAACAACTTGAACAACCGTTTACAAAATTTGGAGAAATTTTAAATTTTTTACCTCTGTACAAACCAAAACTGACTTTTCACAATGTTTACAGTTTTTAACCCATAATCCAAAACGATAAGCCATAGGTAGTATAAACTATACCTTTTTGGAATCCTGTAATTAGACAAATATCATGATGTGCTTTTCAAAAACAATCGGAACATTTTAATTTTTTTACCCCTGTGTAACCTTAACTCCAAGCTGGGGACCATGAAAGGGACGTGGCAAGTGCTTCCATCAATTTTTGGATATCGAGAATAAAGTACTTGTGTACCAAATTTCAGAGAATATCCAGATTTGCACACTCACATGAAATCTGTATACTACAGTCCCCCACTAGTCAGGTATTAGTACGTATTACCATCATACTAAACATGGTGTGGTATTCGACTTCATGTATACGGCGCAGCATGATGAGCACAGGGGAGGTAGGTAACGTATCTGGCGCGGTATGGACGTAGGCCTGAAATGTTACTTTCAAACACCAGTTTGATGTCAACACATGAATAACAATAAACATTGGTAGTGCTCGATTTATCACATAGTGGAACATTCTTTACGGTTATTTTGGCAATTCTGTATCCATTCGAATTATGATAACGTATCTGGCTGCAATATTGGCCACATGCTCTCCGAGAAGTCTTGCGAAACTTTAATTAATATGACCTTTGTGTTTTAATATCATGGTACGATTCTATGATATTCATGTAATAGACACATTTGTTGATTAAGTTACGGCAAACTTAAAATTTAGTCTAAAAATTACCTTTTGAACCTCTTATAATGTCCCTATCTGCTTTTGGGTATGTTTATTTTTATGTGTAAAATATATCTCTATTCTTCCAACGACCTAGCCTATCATTGCGAGCAAGTTGAGAAATTCAGATTTTTGAAAATGTACCAGTGCTGCTAGGCTTGTTCATTGTGCTCTACCAAGTTCATCCATTAGGTCACACCCCTGATAGAAATAATGCCACGGAAATAGGCGGAAATCCTGAGAAGGGTGGATCATATCCTCTACCAAAAGAATTTCCCGCCTTTACTGCTCACAGTGTCAAACATTAATTTTATATCTCCAAATACCTGGCTGAGCATAATGCCTGTTCCACTACTTGTATGACTTCCTTAAAGCAATAACAGCACATTTTTTGAAGAGCGCCCCCAATTTTCAAAATGTGATATTTTTGCACTGTTATGTTGGTAATTGTCTAGGAAACTATACCTGCGAACGAGAATGCTCAAAAATGCGTATATATCATATAAGCGATTTTGTAGTTAGAATTAGGATCCCAGATTGTACTTAATGGCAGAGATGGAAATACTAAGTTTTATGTCCGTCCATGATGAAATAGTGCCACCTCAAGAAAATGACCTTTAACTTTACTTACCTGACCAATAAAACAACTAATGGATGAGCATAGACACGAACATGGCGCTATTTTCCGGCTATTTCATATTGGAAGGCCGTTCCAGCAGCCGTTGAATTATTATCGGAGGTAGAGTTTACTAGCCAGTTACCAATGTTACCATGTACAAATCTTAAAAAAATGTGCTATTATTGCTTTAATCATAATACTCCCGATTAAATCCTCCTTGTTGTGTTTTTTAGAATGTTTCATACAAAATGAAACCCCATATTGTCTTTCAGCCGAGGTTGCCATAACACTAACGGACGGTCTAGGCATTGAGGAAATAATTGAGCAGGCAGATGGTGGCGCCATAACCAATATTCAAATCGATCCTGGGTCAACTGTATCGATTACATGCAACGTAACAACCCTTGGCGCTATTGCATCAGAACAAATGCAAGTGGTCTGGAAGAGAGATGGTGATTGGGGTGAAGACGATTTTGGAGACAAAATATCAGAGGGAGATTACAAATATTCTGATGATCCGAGGGTAAGAAATAGGAAGCATATTCCAAGATACTTTAAAAATCACATTGAAGGGTATTGACAACATTGGTGGAAAGAATGATTAGCATAGACTAGCATCATGCATTCCTGCCAGATTTTGGTAGCGGCGTTCATGGAAGCACAAGTGTGTCATTTCTCGCCTTAACCCCAGATAAGGCACATAAACCTAGGATAACGCCGTCTTATCCCTAGTTTACGGGGCCTTATCCCTAGTTAACGCGGCCTTATCCCTAGTTAACAATCGTTTTTCTATTAAAAGATAAGGATCGTTAACTGGGGATAAGGCGCCTTCACCCCATAAAAAGACGTAAACCTAGGATAAGGCAGCCTTATCCCTGGTTAACAATACTTATTCTAAGATAAGGATCGTTAACTGGGGATAAAGCTAGTTAATTGGAGATAAGGTGCCTTAACCCCAGATAAGGACGTAAACTTAGGATAAGGTGACCTTATCTCAAGTTAACAATCGTTATTCTAAGATAGGGGTCGTTAACTGGGGATACGGCTCGTTATTCGGGGTTTACAGACTCCTTATGGCGTTTTCCGTTGGTAAACCCCGGATAAGGAATCGTAAACCCTAGATAAGGCTGACTTATCCTAGGTTAATGCTCTTTATCTAGGGATAAGGCGAAAATGACGCACTTGTGCTTCCATTGCCGTTATCGAAATATTTTAAGATGGCGTCCATAGAGAACGCTAGTGTCAGATTCTGGCACGAAATCATGCTCCAGTGCCCTAAAATACCAAAAGCTTGCGTAAAAAGCTTCTAGGTATAGTTGCTTACAGTGCCTTATACTTTTGTTAACTATCTCACGTGTAAAGGTTTCTATCAAAGCTGATATCAAGAATCTAGACTGGACACTGAAATTACGTGAGGTGACGGAGCAGTACAGTGGATCATTGTGGTGTTTGGTAACACCAGACAGACTGATACAATCGTCCAACGACGTCATTGTAGCTTCTGTCAATCTCCAAGTGAAAAGTGAGTTGTAATCAAAATTTTGAAATTTAACCTATGGCTAATTAGCGTCGCTAATTTAATTCTAAAATTAACATATTTGCTGATAATTTGCATAATTTCGTTAATTTTGTATATGATATCTTTTCTCTTAAAACATATTGTTTTATTCTGGCCCTGTGACAAACGAGTCATTCTGTTTGAGATGACCGTGCCATTTGAGCAGAATATCGGTAAAGCTTATTTAAGATATTCAACCAAGACTGACCGATATTCAACTCTTGTAACCGACATTAAATTCACCTTGCAGTATATGTAATTTTAAGAGGTTTAATCTGCGTGTCTTTTGTGCGTTTTTCCCTTGCGTGGGTGTGATGTGAACTACATTTCTTCTTGGGGTTACTGTTTGCTTCTTTTTTAGAGTTGTAAATAAAGATGATGTTATATATTCATAAACAGAAATCCTCGATTACCGAGAAGATAAAAAATGCGGACCTGGTAACTTAGCCCAGAATGGACAAGAAGCGATATGCCCCGGAGAATGCTGTTCTACCGATGGTCTTTGTGGGGACACACATGACCATTGTGTCGTTAACCTTTAGAAGGACTACCGAGGTAAGAGTTAGAATGCCAAGTCAACGCTTTCCTATCATCATCATAACACATGAAAGAATGGCGTCACCGAGTTTTTTTGTCTCGTCCTGACTTTGTTCGGCAGAGGACTTAGTAATCACTTTTCGTTCTGTCTGTCTGGCTGTCGTCTGTCGGTCATGCTGTCTGTCTGTCATGCTCGACGTCCGTGTTCACCTGCTGGTGTACGATTTATATGAAGTTCCGTAAGGGCTACGATGTGTAAACTGGGTGGAAAGAGAGGGTCATGAGTTCTCGACCGATTAGATTTTGGGCGTAAAAATGCTAATTAAGTATCAATTTGCATAATTTATGAAAATTTTCCGCAAGGCTTGTGTACCAAGTTTCAGGAGTTCCGTACGGCGTATAATGATGTAACTTGGGGGAAAGGAGAGGGTGGAAAGTTCTCGAAATGATTAGATTTAGGTCGTATTCGGGCAAATTAAGTATGCAAATGAGCTAATTAATATGCAAAAATCCGCGTAATTGCTATATTTGAAAACAGTAAATTGGATACGCAAAATTCCTTCAATGCATGAAAGCCTATCATGATACGCATATTTTTGCAATTTGAAAGTGTGTGATATATGCGGTTAGTAGCCAATTAGCTAAGTAAATATGGTAAATGTATCTCTGAAACGTACATCGCGAATAGGCTCAAAATTGCCTTCGCTACATGAAAGATATGTGCCAGGCCTTCTTGTGTGAATCATAATGGGTTCAAAGTGGCATTGGCTGTTAAAATATGCTAATTAGTGTCAATTTGCATAATTTAAGAAAAAAAAAGCTTGGGTACAAGCTATCTAAGGAATTCCGTAAGGTGTATAATGATGTATCTTGGTGGAAGGAAGAAGGCTAAAGAGTTCTCGAACCTGATTAGATTTGGCCTATTTTGGGAAAATTAAGTATGCAAATAGCTAATTAATATGCAAAAATCAGCGTAATTGCTATATTTTTGAAAACGGTACATCGGATACAACAAAATTCCTTCACTGCTTGAGAGGCCTATTGTGGTGCGCATCTTGTTTGCCAAATTGAAAATTAAAAAAAAAAAAAAAAAAAAAAAAAATGAGTAATTAAAAATTGCATAATTATCTGTATCGCTGAAACGGTACATGGATAGGCAAAATTTCTTCACTACATGAAGGACTAGTCTGGCATTCATCTTGGTGTGAATCATTTTTAGGTCAAAGGCATGTGGCCAATTAAAGCGCATTTGTGATGCAATTAACCTAATTAAATATGCGTAATTGCTGTTATAGCTGAAACAGACATTGGATATTAGTACCCAAAATTTGATGATATTGTGACCAATCTGCGAAAAAAGTGTAAAGAATCTGATTTTCAATGATTTGAGTAGGTAAGGTGTCTAGATTTACCAACAAAAGATGCCGACGGTTCAGGCTGGGGAACTTGGATTTTTTCAAATTGGCGTCCAATTTGGCGTTTTTTTTCTATTTTTCTTTATTTAAATGACAGGAAGGTGTAACCTATGTTAAATAAAGCTTCATAACTTGGGGATTTTCGTTTTTAAAACAACATTTTTGCGCCCCATTGGGCGTTTTTATTATTTTCTTTATTTTGAAATGATAGGAAGGCGTAACCTATTTTAAATTAATCTTAGACATGTGGAGGTCAATCACAGAACCAGTCAAAGGTTAACGGGGATCAAGTTGTAAACAAGGTGATTGGTTTCTAATGCAATCTTATACTCATGAATCAAACATCTAACCTGAATTCAGTTATGAGATTTCTTTTTGTACATGTTCGTAATAAAAGTGGCACTTAAAACTAGAAAACCATCTACTCCTTAATGCTTTGTTAATGTTGGTTCTTATTTCTTGTAAAAATATGCCTGGCGACCGCGACACCGTTTGTTTTTAAATACTTGTTTTAGATAATTGCAACGTTAACACTACGTACGTTACCCCCATACCTGTACTTTACCTTATCTGGCCGTTATCTGGGGCCGGCCCTTTTTTTAATCGGCCGTCTTGGATAAAAGTACATTCTTTCACCGACTTTAATCTCATTCACCTGTCTAGCCGGGGACTGTAGTGAAAGAGTGTGCTGTTCCTGCTAAAATTGTGAATTTTTTGCACACAATTACTTTGGTCTTACCTTGGGTAAGATATTCACTAAGTTAGAACCGAGTAAAGACTCTTTTAACGGAATAAAGCTGTACAATCCTTGTATCCTTTGATCGTTTTATAGAAAATTTCATGCTAGGCTAATTCACATGAGGTCCTTAAACATAGAGGAATGTACCATACTTCTTAGGCTTGCAATCCATAACATTGTTTGTAAGGCCTTGTCACCCCCCCCCCCCCCTTAAAATGGACTGACTTCCAGCTGGGTTGTCCAAGGTTATCCCGGGGTCAAACTTTAAAATGTTCCGATTATGTTTGAAAGGTCACCCTGTTTGTCTGGTTACAATGATTCCAAACGGTCTAGGTTTTACTACACTATCTATGGCTGATATGTTTCGGAGGTTATGGGGTAAAACTAAAAATAAATTAAAAAAAGGCAATTTTAGTGGTGTACGAAATGGTTCAAAGTTAAAAGTTTGCTTTGATTCAGGTAATATTGGTGAAAATTGTGCAATAGGTCAACAGGTCAATATAATAGCAATACCTGCCAATAGCTGTTGGCTTTATTCGCCATTTTTGGTTGAATAACCAAACATTTAAGTAGTCACAACTATTCTTATATTTCATTGTATGAACTAAACCACAACTTGGAAAACCACGTTGTACAAATTTGGAGAATTTTAAATTTTTTAACCTCTGTACAAACAAAACTGACTTTTTTTCACAATGTTTACAGTTTTTACCCCATAATTCCAAAACTGAAGCCTAGGTAGTATAAACTATAACGCTTTTTTGGAATCCCTTGTAATTAGACATAGCATGATTTGCTTTCAAAACATCGTGACATTTAATTTTTTACCCTGTTACCTTGAACTCCAAGCTTGGGCCATGAACGGGGATGTGCAAGTGCTTCCATCAATTTTTTGGTATCGATGCATAAAGTACTTGTGTACCAAAGTTCAGAGATATCCAGATTTGCCCACTCACATGAAATCTGTATACTACAGTCCCCCATAGTCAGTTATTAGTGTATCGTATACCATCAGACTCAACATGGTGTGGTATTCGCTTCATGTATACGGCGTGCATGACACAGGGGAGTAGGTAACTGTATCTGGGCTCGGTAAAAAAAAAAAATGTGACTAGGCGGAATTGTTTACTTCAACAACCAAGATTTTTTAATTCAACACATGAATAACAATACAATTGGTATCTGCTGCGATTTATCCGCATAGTGAACATCTTTACGGTTATTTTGGGCAATTCTGTATCCATTTCGAATTATGATAACGTATCTGGCTGCAATATTGGTGACATGCTCTCAGAGAGCTCTTGCGAAACTTTAATAATCTGTGACCTTTGTGGTTTAATATCAATGAGTACAATTCTATGATATTTCATGTAATAGACCATTTAGTTTGATTAAGTTACGGCAAACGTAAAATTTAGTCTAAAAATTACCTTTTTTTAACCCTCTTATTAATGTCCCTATCTGCTTTTCGGATGTTATTTTTAGTGGTAAAATATAGTCTCTATTCTTCCAACGACGAGCTATCATTTTTGGCGTAGCAAGTTGATGATTGCGATTTTTTGTGAAATCGTACCAGTGCTTCTAGGCTTGTTGCCTTTGTGCTCTCATTAAAACTATGTGCTCTAGCTACCAAGTTCATTCCATTAGGTCACACCCCTGATAGAAATAATGCACGGTATAGGCGGAAATCCTGAGAAGGGTGGATCATATACTCTACCAAAAGAATTTCCCCGCCTTTAACTGCTTCACAGTGTCAACATTCATTTTAATATCTCCACATACCACCCTGGCTGAGCATAATGCCTGTTCCACTACTTGCATGACCTTCCTTTAAGCAATAGACAACAAACAGCACTTTTTTGAGAGCGCCCCGAGCGGCCCCAATTTCAAAATGTATATTTTTTGCACTGTATGTTTTGGTAATTGTCTAGAAACTATACCTGCGAACGAGAAATGCGCTTCAAAATCTTATATATCCAATAGAAGCGATTTTTGTAATTAGAATGAGGAATCCCAGATTGTACTTAATTGGCCGATATGGAAATACTAAGTTTTATGCCGTCCATGATGAAATAGTGCCACCCTCAAGAAAATGAACCTTTAATAACTTTACTTACCTACCTTACCAATAAAACCACTATGATGAGCAAGACAACGACATGTATGGCCTATTTTTTCCGGCTATTTCATATTGGGAAGGCCGTTTCCTCCAGCAGCCGTTACGATTAGTATCGGAGGTAGAGTTTACTACCCGTTACCAATGTAACCATGTACAAATCTTATACAAAAATGTGCTATTATTGCTTTATCATAATACTTTCAGCTGTACTCAATACTCCCGATGAAATCCCCTTGTTGTTTTTTTTTAGAATGTTTCATACAAATGCACCCCCCATATTGTCTTTCAGGCGAGGTTGCCATAAACTAACGGACGGTCTATGCATTGAGGAAATAATTGAGCAGGCAGATGGTGGCGCCCGATCAACCATATTCAAATCGATCCTGGTCAACTGTATCGATTACATGCAACGTAACAACCCTTGGCGCTATTGCATCAGACCAAATGCAAGTGTCTGGAAGAGAGATGGTGATTGGGGTGAAGACTATTTTGGGAGACAAAATATCAGAGGGAGATTACAAATAATTCTGATGACCCGAGGGTACGAATGCAAGGCATATTCCAAGATACTTTAAAAAATCACATTGAAGGGTATTACACATTGGTGGAAAGAAATGATTCGCATAGACGAGCATCATTCATTCCCCTCCAGATTTGGTAGCGGCGCGGGCGTTCATGGAAGCACAAGTGTGTCATTTCTTTTCTCGCCTTAACCCAAGATAAGGCCATAAACCGAGGATAAACGCCGTCTATCCCTATTTTTATGGGCCTTATCCCTAGTTACGCGGCCTTAATCCCTAGTTACAAAATCGGTTTTTTTATTTAAAAGAGTAAGGATCGTTACTGGGGAATAAGGCGCCTTCACCCCCATAAAAAGACTAAAAACCTAGGAGATAGAGAAAACAGCAGCCATTATAAAAATATGGCCGCTTGACACTAGGGGGAAGACACAGAGGGGTTGGATACTTAATTCTAAGATAAGGGGATCGTTACTGGGGATAAAGCTAGTTAAATTGGAGATAATGTGCGCTTATGGGCTGGACCCCAGATAGGGAACGTAAACTTAGGATAGGGACCTTATCTCAAGTAACAATCGTTTATTCTAAATAGGGTCGTTAACTTGGGATACGGTCTCGTTATTCGGGTTAATTTTTACAGCCTCCTTATGGGCGTTTTCCGTTGGTAACCCCGGATAGGATCGTAAAAACCCTAGATTAAGGCTGACTTCTCCTAGGTTAAATGCTCTTTATCTAGGGATAGGCGAAAATGACGCACTTGTGGTTCCATTGCGTTATCGAAATCTTTAAGATGTCGTCCATAGAACAACGCTGTGTCAGATTCGGCACGAAATCATGCTCCAGTGCCCCTAAAATGCCAAAAGCGTGCGTAAAAACTTCTAGGTATAGTTGCTTACAGTGCCTTATACTTTTGTTAACTATCTCACGGGTAAAAGTTTCTTCTATCAACTGAGATCAAGAACTAGACCTTGACACTGAATTACGTGAGGTGGACGGAGCATACCGTGGATCATTGTGGTGGTTTGGAACACAACCATACATACTGATACCATCGTCTCAACTACGTCATTGTACTTCGTGTCAATCTCCAAGTTAAAGTGAGTTGTAATCCAAAATTTTGAAATTTAACTACTGGCTAATTAGCGTCGCTAATTTAATTCTAAAATAACATATTGCTGATAATTTGCATAATTTCGTTAATTTTGTATTGCTATCTTTTCTCTTAAACTATTTGTTTTATTCTGTCCCTGTGACAAAGAGTCATCTGTTTGAGATGACCGTTCCATTGAGCAGAAATATCGGTAAAGCTTATTTAAGATGTTCAACCAAGACTGACCGATATTCAACTCTTGTAAACCGACATTACAGTTCACCTTGCAGTATATGTAATTTTAAGAGGTTTAATCTGCGTGTCTTTTGTGGCGTTTTTTCCCTTGCGTGGGTGGATGTGACACATTTTCTTCTTGGGGTTACTGTTTGTTCTTTTTTAGAGTTGTAAATAAAGATGATGTTATATATTCATAAACAGCATCCTCGATTTACCGCGAAGAATAAAAAATGCCGGACCTTGTAACTTAAGAACTAGCCCAGAATGGACAAGAAGCGATATGCCCCGGAGATGCTGTTCTAACCGATGGTCTTTGTGGGGACACACATGACCAGTGTGTCGTTAACCTTTATAAGGACTACCGAAGGAAGAGTTAGAATGCTCAAGTGCAAAACGCTTTCCTATAATCACATAACACAAATGAAGAATGGCGTCACCGAGTTTTTTTGTCTCGCCTGAACTTTGTTCGCAGTGACTTAGTAATCCCTTTTCTGTCGTCTGTCTGTCTGTCCGTCTGTCTTTCCATCTGTCTGTCTGTCGCCGTCCGTGTTCACCTGCTTGTGTACGATTTATCTGGAGTTCCGTAATGGCTACGACGGTTTAACTGGGTGAAGAAGCGGGTCCATATTTCTTCGACCGATTAAGAATTTGGGCTTAAAATATGCTAATTAAGTACTAATTTGCATAATTTTTATGAAAATTTTCCCGCAAGGCTTGTGTACAAGTTTTCAGGAGTTCCGTAAGGCGTATAATGATGTACTTGGTGGAAAGGATCGGGCTGGAAAAGTTCTCGAACTGATTAGATTTTGGTCGTATTCGGGCAAATTAATTATGCAAAGAGCTATTATTATGCGAAAATCAGCGTACTTGCTATAATTTTGAAACAGTACATTGGATACACAGAATTCCTTCACTACAATTACGCCTATCATGATACGCATATTTTTTCGCAATTTAAAGTGTGTGATATATGCGGCTTAGGGGTAATGCAAATTAGCTAATTAAATATGCGTAATTACTTATCGCTGAACAGTACATTGGATAGGCACAATTCCTTCGCTTCATGAAAGATACTGTGCCGGCATCTTTTGTGTGCAAGCATAGGGTCAAAGTGGCATTTGTGGGTTAAAAAAATATGCTAATTAAGTGTCTAATTTGCATAATTTTAAGCAAAAAAATCTTGTTGTACAAGCTATCTAAATTCCCGTAAGGTGTTAATTATGTATCGGGGGTTGGTGGAAGGAAGCATGCTAAAGATTTTCGACCTGATTAGATTTTGGTGGGCCTATTTTGGGCAATTAAGTACAAATGAAGCTAATAATATCAAAAATCAAGCGTAATTGCTATAAATTTTTGAACGGTACTCGGATACACAAAATTCCTTCACTGCGTGAGAGCCTATATTATGTTGCACATATTGTTTGCCATTTAAGAAGTGATATATGCGCTTTGTATGAAATAGAGCAATTAAATACTGCATAATTACTGTATCGGCTGAAACGGTACATAGCGATAGGCAAAATTTCTATTTCTTCACTACATTCCAAGACTAGTCTGGCATTCAATCATCGTTTGTGTAATCATTGTTCGGTCCAAGTGCCAGGTGGGCCAATCAAAGGGGATTTTGTGATGGCAATTAACCGAATTAAATATTCGTAATTGCGTATCGCTGAACAGTAAACAGGGATTTAGTAACCCAAATTAGATGATATTGTGAACAATCTCTGGCGACAAAATTGTAAAGAATCTGTTTCAACGATTTTGAGTAGGTAAAGGTTCTAGATTTACCAAAACAGATGCCGAGCTGTTCCAGCTGGGGAACTTGATTTGTTTTTCAAATTGCGTCAAAATGGCCTCCCCAAACATGGTAAAATTTCATAGAACAATACATCATTTGAAAAAAAGTGCTACAGGGTTCCAAAAAACTGTGATGTATATATTTTCGGTTGCTGCTAACCCATACATGGAAGTTCCATGCTGCTAGCATTTTTAAAATCCATATGGCGGCCAATAATGGCTGCCTAAAATCCTTTAGAATTTACACAAAATTAGATATACCGGCAAAACGAGAGCACATATCATAGGATTATTGATGCTTCCTAGTACTTCTTCCAAGTGATAGCCCGCATTGAATATTGATTACAAAAGTATCCGGGTACAGTGTAGGGAACATGGATTTTTTTTAATGGGCGTCCAAAATGGCCGCCGAACACGATAAAATTCATAGAGTAGCATAAATTTATTTTTAAAAATGTGATACAAGTTCCAAACAGCGTGATATTATTATATATATTTGTAAACTTACGTGGCATTTCGATGCTTGCTAGCATAGTAACCAAAACCAAGATGGCGGCCAATATGGCAGCCCAATATGGCTGCCAAGTTTTCGGAAAATGAGATATAACTACGAAAAAGAGACAGTGTCTAGGAATAGTGTTTTGACATTCCCTATAATCCTCATGAATAATGGTACAAAGTATCAAAACTCCACTCACTTGTATCCCACATCCTATTGCTTCTCATTTGAAAGATGATATCTCCAAGTGCCCCTGATTAATCCTCCTCAGAAATGGCTCTGTTTTTCATTAGGAGTAGCTTAAACAGGTCGTGTCCCTATGCCTGCCCTTCATCTGTCGATTGCTCACCTTCAACAGATTTGTCAAGGTGGTACGGAGTTTTCTTGGGCAGAGGGGGCAGGATATCTTCTTCTATAAGACGGATTGGCTTGCTGTGGGCGCCTCCGTTCACAGTCTAGGCTTTTGTAGAGGAGGTTCTGGACCTAAGATCACTCCGTTTTAAAAATTGTCTTCTCGTCAATAGCCAATCACGCCACTCCTCAGAACGCCAATAAGTTTCTGAGGGGGAGCTGGATTTTGTTGTCGGCAAAGTGTAGAGATAGAATTGCCCTCGTGTTCATGCACATGTGCCCAGGCAATTTTGGAGGTGTAGTTTTTGGCTACCTGGACTAACTGCCCCGAGAGGTAAGATGGGAATCCCGATCCACATGCTCAGATACACTGTCACCCACCCCTGGTGCCACCCAGGGTTCCAGTGCCTTCGGCTTTGGCCGCGACCTCATTAGGTGGACACCTCCAACACAACTTGGGAGGTCGGGACCTCTTCAGGAAGTTAGTGCCCCTCTCCCTCCCTGGACACCGTATAGACGCGTAAAAGTCGGCATGGTGAGCCCCCCTAAGGTCCACAAAGTTTAAGCTTGCCACCATATCACCGAGCTGTGTGCGCTGAAGCACTGCGGAGTGCGTCACTCTGACAAGAAGAAAGTGATCCGGGTCCAATGCGACCACATTACGGTAGTGCCATACCCCGACAAGGAGGGCAGAAGAGCCCCCTATAATATGTCTATATGCAAGGAGATGGCAAACTATGTACGATCCAAGGCCCCTTGGCTGTGGGTTGTGTGGGATAAAAGTGTGGCAGATTGGTCAGGATCATTGACAAGCATTTCCTCCTCCATTGCGATGACATCGAGAGTCCTTGTCCTGGTTCTTTTGGTGCCCCCATGTGGCTGGCTCGGCTCTGGTTCCACGGATCAGGAACTCGTGTTACCTACTCCCCAGTGTGGGGATCTAGTAATTGGTCCTCCAGTCGACTCGTTCATCCCAGAGTTTACATCCGCGTTCTCAACCTGACTGTCTGGCACACTTCCGCCAATCGCACACTCAGGCGGGAATTTCTGAACAGGCTGCCGCGCTTACTGCTCGGGAAGCAAGGCATAAGTCAACTATAGAGTCTTGCGATTCTCAACTGCATTGGTTGAGTCTCAGAAGCCCTTCGGTATGCTTTAGGCACCACTTAAGTGTCCTAACCGGTCACCAAGATTTCCTTGTCCATCGTGCAGCTAAGGCCAGGTCCGGAAGAAACTGTTGGGCATAGCAATAAAACAAAATGTCTAGTTCTTTGCGAGAAAACCGCCAGTGGGAGGGTGGACACGCCATCCTTGAACCACCGCAAGTGGGCCTCGTCAGTGGACAAGCCATGTATTTCGGAACCCCGATAAATCTTTTCCTAGACATACAAAGGAGACTAGCCTTTTCTAGTGGGCTCAATTCCTCATATTCTAACAACTGGAGCACTAGTGGCAGGTCCCACTCCAGCCTGAATGAACAAACCAGGTGAACATACCGTCAAACATGGGATCGGGCTATTATATACAAACATCTTGTGGTCATTCTAAATACCAATGGAACGCCCCAAATGCGGTGCGGTAAAAATGCTCTTTGGACGTCCCAAGCGGCTCGTGGAAAGTTTCTGTTAGGAAATCTCGATCTGCCATAATCAAATGCAGACAGCGGATTGAATCTCTCTATGGCACACCATCTAAACAGCATTACAATCGCCATCCGTAGCAAGCCCAAAACATCAACAATCGGTTGGTCTGCTCTTGGTTAGGTCCCATGTTGTACGTGCTCACACCTCCTCTTGGACTTTACAAATGCTCCTCGATTCAGGATATCCTGGACACTATAGGATGGAAGTTCCCGCAACCATTTTTTCAGAGTTTTAAAATCTCCCGAGACAATTCTCGTCGAGAGAATATTGCTACTTTAGCACTATGTGCGTGGAAAGTTATCCAGTGCTCTCTGTGCAAGCGCGGGATACTCTAGTACTGGTGCTACTACCTTCCTTCTCCCACCGCTGAGACTACCAATTGGATACTGTGCAAACGTAGGTCCAGAGGGTAACTAATAAAGAGTGTTGTGTATTTTTCCTTCTAGAAGACGAGGGGGCATATTAAGCATTTTGAAACCTACCCTCACACGACCTAAACACCCACTCCGAATGGTTGTTTCCTCAATCCACAAGTTATTGGAAAGGTTGTAACTATTTTTGCAATTGGAGAAACAATTTGAGTTTCGGATGTTTCCCCGTGTGTATTGGCGCGTTGATCCGCCCGAAATGTGTTTTAATAATGTGGGAAGATATTTTTCTGGTGGGGCCCAAAGTGGAGCAGACATTTCTTGACGGGTTTCTTGCCTAGGGGTGGGGTTCGGCCTAGCCAACCCTACCTATCGCTAATTTACGTTAGGTACTTTTTTGTTCATAAATGCTAGCCAATTTCTTCTAACCGATCTCTACTATCACGTAAATATCGTCCAATCATTACTGCTGGCATTTGATCGGTCTCAGTATAGGCTGAACGTGTCAGATTCAGAAAGAGAAGTCTTAGATTTCTCATTTACCGATTTGCCAGATATTCTGTCTGCACGTTGGTTGTTTTCTGGTACTACTCTTTTGATAGCTCTCATGCACTCTTCATTGAAAACTTGACTGTAAAGTTTTTGGCAACGACGCACAGCAACATCACTTTCTTCAATAACTTCGAAATGATGCAGTCTTAGACTTACGACGCAGAATTTTCAAGACCAGGAAAACAAAGAAAGTTCAAGATCGTAAGGCTATCTGGCAATGTTTATTAGATTTTAACAACCATAATAAGGCTTGTTATCGTAGTTTCGAAGTATGCTACCAACATACGTTAAATCATCATTATTTATTATATGTCAAGCTTGATATCATATCGCCCTTTTATAGGAGTGCCCGCTCCCTTGTGAAATTTAACGTAGGTGCAGAAATTTCCAAGATTTTGGCAGCCATATTGGCGCCATCTGGGTTTGGAACAGCTAGCAGCATGCAATGTCGTGTATGTGGTTTGTGATCAACTGAAAATATATTCACCCTTGTTTGGAACTTGTATTACTTTTTAAAACTGATTTGTGCCTATTCTATAAATTTTTATCAGGTTTCGGCGGGCCATTTTGGAACGCCATTTTTTGAAAAAAATCCAGTTCCCCCACCCTGCACTCTGTACTCATATTCAATGATGGGCTATCACTATCACTTGGAATTAACGTAGGAAAAGCATACTCCTAATTCAAATGATAGGTGCTCCTCTTTTTTTCTCGTAGTTTCTAATTTTTGTAATTTTCTAAGGATTTGGCAGGCATATTGGCCGCCACTTGGATTTGGAATGGCTATCAGCATGGAAATGGCCATGTATGTATTGGAATAACCGAAATATATAAGCTCGTTTGTTTGGAACTTGTATCAAACCTTTTTCGACTGTTTAGGTCTTTTTTTATAAACTTTACTCATGGTGTTGGGCGGCATTTGAAAAAAAATCCAGTCCCCAGCCTGCCCGGCGCAATCTTTTTTTTGGTAAATTAAGACAACCTTTACCCTACTCAAACTCAGTTGAACAGATCTTTACAAATTTTTTTCCAGATGATCTAGAATTTAGGTTTACTATATGCGTTACATAGGAGCAGGTGGGGTGTTGGAGTGGGTGAGGAAAGTTTGGGAGGGGGTGAGATGTTGCGGATGTTTGGGAGGGGGTCGGGTGTTGCGGGTGTTGGGGAGGGGGTAGGGTGGTTTGGATTTTGTAGTGTGGTTCTTTTTGGTGTGTGGTGTGGTACAGTGTGTGTGTTTTTCTTTTTCTTTTTTTATTTTGTTTTTTTTCTTGTTTTTTTTTTGTTTGGTTAGGGTTCCTTGGTTGTTTTTGTCTTTTGCTTTTTTTTTTTTTCTAGCTTGTTTTTTGTTGTTTATACTTTTCTTTTTTTTGTTTTGCTGTTTTTTTGTTTTTTCTCCTATGGATCTGTTTTTTTGTTTTGTTCTTTTTCTTTTTTTTGTTTTTGTCTTGTTTCTTTTTTTTGATTTTCATCAAAAATTCAATTTTTTATTTTTGCTTTTCTTTTTTCCTATTTCTTTTTCTTTTGGTTTCTGTAGCATTTTTTTTTGATTTTTCTTTTTCTTTTTTTTTTTTTTTCTTTTTGCTTTTTTTTTTTTTTCTTTTCTTTTTATTGTTTTTGTTTTCTTTTTCTTTTATATTTTTTTGTAGGTCTTTTTCATTTTTTTTTTTTCTTTTTCTCTTTTTTTTTTTCTTTTTCGTTTTTCCTCATTTTTTTCTTTCTTTTTTTTTTTGTTTCTTTTTTTTTTTTGTCTTTGTTTTCTTGTTTTTTTTTTTTCTATTTTTTTTTTTTGGTCTTTTCTTTTGTTCTTCTTTTCCTCGGCATTTTTCTTTTTTTTTTGTTTTTTGGCTTTTCCTTTTTCGCTTTTTTTTTATTGCTTTTTCTTTGTTCGGGGTTTTTCTTTTTTTTCTTTTCGTTTTTCTTTCGTTGTTGATTTTTTTTCCTTGGTTGGGTGTTTGGGATGGGGTTGGGTTTGCACAGCAGGTTGATGGGGTAGGGTTGGGGTGTTGCGGAGTGTTATGGAGGGATTTGGGGTTTGCAGGGTGTTTGGGAAGTGGGTGGGGGTGTTGGGGGGGGGTGGGTGTTGCAAACAGCAGCAAAATTGCAGAGTGTTGGGGGGAGGGGGGTAAGGGTTCGTGTGTTGGGGAGGGGGTTTGTGTTGGGGAGGGGTGTGGTGTTGGGGAGGGGGTGGGGTGTTTGGGAGGGGATGTTGTGGGTTGTTGTGCTGGGTCTGGGGGTCTTGGAGGTGTTGTTGGGGCCGTGGGGTGTGCGGGGCATTGGGGAGAGGGTTGGGCGGTCGGGGCTGGGGAAGGGTTGGGTGCGGGTTTGGGTTCTGGGGAGTGGGCTGGATGTTTGGGAGGTGCGGGGTGTATTGCCCGGGGTGTTTGGGGACGGGGTGGTGTGTTGGGGAGGGGGGTTGGGATGTTGGGGAGGGGGTGGGGTTTGGGGAGGGGTTAGGGGTGTTGGGAAGGGGGTGGGGTGTGCGGGGTGAGGGGAGGGGGTTGGGCTGTTGCGAGGTGTTTAGGAGGGGGTTGGGGTTGTTGCAGTGTTTGGGAGGGGGTGGGTGGGTTTGCTGGGTGTTGGGGGGGGTGGGTGTTGCGGAGTGTTGGTGAGGGGGTGTTGGGATGGGGTGGGGGGGTGGTTGGGGAGGGGATGGGATGTTGGGGTGGGGTTGGTTTGGGGAAGGGGGTGGGGTGGTTGCGGGCGGTTGCGGGCATTTTGTGGTGGTTGTGTGTGGTGGCAGGGCTTGGTTGTCGTGTCTTGGGGTGTTGGCTTTTTGTTTGGTTGATTTTTGGTGTATTTGTTGCTTTGTGTTTTTTATTTGTGTGTTTTTTCGGTTTTTGTTTATTCTTTTTGTTTTTTCTGTTTTTATGTTTCTTTATTTTTTTTTGTTTTCTTTTCTTTTTTCTTTTTTTTTTTTTTTTCTTTTTTTTTTGGGCTTTGTTTATTCTGTTTTTTTTTTCTAAAAAGATAAAAAATTTAATTTTTTATTTTTTTTCTTGTTTATTTTAGCTTTGTTTTTTTTTCTTTTGGTTTCTTTTTTATGTTTTCTTTTTTTTTTTTTTTTCTTTTTTTTTTTTCTTCTTTTTTTTTCTTTCTTTTTTTTCTGTTTTTTTTTTAAAAAAAGTAAAATTTTTCTCTTTTTTTTTTTTCCTTTTTTTTCTATCTGTTGTTTTTTTTTTTCTTTTTTTTCTGATTTATCTTGTTATTTTTATCTTTCTTTTCCTTTTTTTTTCTTGCGTTTTTGGGGAGGGAGTATTGTTTTGCGGGTGTTTGGGGAGGGCGAGTGGGGTGGTGCGGTTGTTGGTGTAGGGTGTGAGGTGTTAAACGGGTGTTGGGAGTGGGGTGTGGTTGTTTTTTGGGGTGGTTTGGGAGGGTGGTGTTTTGTTTTTGGCAGGGTGTTGTATTGGGGATGGGTTTTGATTTTTTTTTTTGGTTTTTTGTTTTTCTAAAATTACCCTTTTTATTTTTTTTCGTGGTTTGGTGATGTCATTGGTTTTTTCGTGTTGTTGTGCCCTTTTTTTTTTTTTTTTTTTCCTCTGTTCTTGTTTTTTTTTTTTTTTTTGTTTTCTTTTTTTTTGTTGGGGAGTAGGATGTCTGCAAATCCTCCACTGGTATCTGCTTGCACAACTTCTTTGTGAAACATGTCTTGTCCAGTTGCAATCTTGTGTGCTGCTCTTGTGTCTTACATCTAATACGCGAAAGCAGGCGAGACTTGCGGTTCGAGAACCGCCTTTATCCTCATGTACAGAGAGAGAGCGAGAGACTCGGAAATTTCAGAAGGCGTCGCACCCAGTACCATACGCGATGCCAGTACATCTACACAAAACGTGGAATTCCTTTGTTTGATCGATCCAAACAATAGAATTTAACATTCCAAGTACAGGTACACGCCTCGCGCATGATATCTAAACCTCTCTATTACTGTTATCGGTCGCTGCTGCATCTGCGCGAATTCTTTTACTAATAAATGCAATTAATTTTGTGGAATATGAAAATGCGGACTTAGGTTTGCAAATTACTGAGATAGACCTTTGACAATAATTGTTGTTGTTGTTGTTTTGATGATGATGATGATGATGATGATGATGATGATGATGATGATGATGATGATGATTAATCAATATCATATGGTATTGAGCGATGATCTCACTACCTTTACTCTTACGGCCTTATGGCCATAATTCACGGTACTCACGGTAGTCCTTTCATTACTTAAAAAAACCTTTAGGAAGAAAGGTGAGTATTTACGCAACTCTGTCAACATTTTCTTTTCAGCCCCCTGCATATTTGATAAAGCCAGTGGTAGGGAGTGGTTCTTCTCAGAAGATTATTGCTATCACCTAGGTAAAGAGTCCCTGACATTTGATGACGCTGAGGAGAAGTGCCATGAACTTGGCGCCATGTTATCCAGTATCCACAGTGAGGCCGAACAAAAGCTGCATACAGGTAAGAAAGTTACAATTCAACTAATTTCATGTTAAACTTATTTATATCATTCAAAGAATGTCTTCATCCCGCATTTAAGGAAGCTGTCATATGTCTGCCATCGTGATAATGCTTCCTCCACCAGGCTCCGGACTCTTGTAGATGTCACCATGTTCCTGTATATAAGTGCACCCTAATTTGTTGACTCTATTGGATTGGTTTATCCTCCTTCATTTCAGTTTTGCACCCACCCTCGTTTGTGACGTCACCTGCACCATCCAAGTTTAGCTCTAAGTAGCTGCAAGTGGATTATCATTCAAGATTCAAGATTCAATTGTTTGAAGCAAATCTTATTTTGAGTAAATTAGAATAAGTCGTCTTTGAATTCGGTTTCTTTTTGCAATATAAACGAAACACATTATTGATTTCATGTCTAAAGGCCGTAATAAGTGGCTTCCGTCTGTGTATTTTTTTGGTTTATCACCAAGCAATATAAATGTACTTTTATGCAACTAAGGTAGCGCGGTCATTCAAAGAATTCGGACTTCTGCGTGTTGCCTGGCTTCGTTTTCTCTTCTAGTTTTGCAGTTAGTTTTGATAATATTAGGCCTAATTTCACACAAAAAGCCAATCACTACCACCTGAACTTAGCGACGTTGGTTTTGATTCGGCGCATCATCATGGGCTGGGATGTTGAAGATCGCGCGAAATCTTCGCTGAACCGGAAGTCAAACTTCCCGATATATAAAGGCGTCAACAGAGGTCATCAATTTTCCAACAGTGAATTCGGAATCCGCTTTCAGTGTAAACACGTACTACTCCAATTAATTTATGCTAATCCTCAGTCGTAATTCATAAATTAATTTTAATTTTATTGCTTAATTGTTATTGTGTTATGGCCCTGCACGTGTGGTATAAATTTCATGAAAAAAAATTCCCCCCTTCCACTACCAACGGAAGTAGGAAAACTTTGTCCACTTAATATGAGAAAATATTTTAAATATGCTTTGTAATAGCGAGTATGAACGAGGTTAAGGGGATTATCACGTTCTGGAAATTTCGATGACCGATTTCACACACATTTCTTAAAATGTAACCTACACATAAGGCCTTAAAAAGTTTGTCTGAGAGGAAATGCGAAATGCGTTTTTTTTTAGAAAAATGCTAACGCTAAATGTGGGATCCTTTGTATTGCATTTTGACCCATTTCTTTTTTAAATTTTCTCGGCCGAGATTTCATTTATTTTTCTTATTTTTTTTCAAAGCGCAACATCAGGTAGTATACAGTCTCTGCTGCGTTAGAGCTTTCAGTTGCGCCCTCGCTTTTCTATATCAATTTACGATGTTAAGAGTTTTGCCTGCTTTGGTGTTGAACAAAGTATACAGGTACTTAACCCCTCCCATGATGCTCAAATTCCGACTCTAATATAATTGTTGTCATTGTTTTCTTGTAAAGATTGGATGTCTGAAAGTGGTGTAAAGAAGGCCTGGATTGGCCTGACTGATCGGGAGAACGAGGGTTCTTTCATTTTTGTCGACGGTACACCGGTATGTTGACTTAAAAACCTAAAAATTGAATAAAAATATGTTCAGCGTTCTCTCACGCTTCTTTTTATTTTTTTCTTTCATTTTTCAGACAATATTTTGTTTAAATAGCGAATCATCAGACCATTCTTAATACGGGTTTTCCTTTTATTAATACACGCATACACAATTATAAACCTATTTTTGAAATCTCGGAATGTCATATAACTACATTTCCCGATTTGTTCCTAATTTCCCATCTAATATCCTGATTAGAAAAACGACAAAAAATTATTGGTAATACTTGACGTGCTTCATAAAGACTGTGATGAGTGGAGTTTTTTTTTTCGTGATGTTTGGGAGGGGGCGCGGATGTGTGTATGTGTGTGTGTGTGTTCGTTTATGTGTGTTTGTACGGGGGCGTGGGGACCTTCAAGTCCCCAAACGCAAATTTTGGGGAATAAAGTACATATTATTATTGCATTTTATTCCAGCAATTTAGCCCGGTGAAATTTTATGAAAATTACTAATCTGGCCTACATAAGAATATAAGAAATAACCCCGACGAACGTGTTAATTACTTAAAATGCTGTACATTATGTCGAACTCTTTTTCAGGTTGACGCAACGTTTTGGGGATCTGGAGAGCCAAATGATGGAAACTACAATGAAGATTGTGTTCATTTAAAAGCTAAAAAATCGACGTGGATTGATGTGCCGTGCTCCGAAAGAAAGGAATACTTCTGTAAAAGATCTGCAGGTAAGAATTAGGAAGTAACTATTGATGATCATCGATTTCACATCCCCACAATGAATTGTATTACAACAACGACGTCACAACAACGCGGATAAGCACATCCTTTAACAGGTTCTACGACTTTCCATTCCCTAAATTCAGGCTCGGTGACGTTTTTCACGCACAATAGCATTGTTTTTTAATTTTTTTAATGTTTGGGTTATTGTGGAGGACTGGTCAGGCCAAATCAAAATGTGTTATGCTAAGTTTCTTCTCTTGATATAAATACATATCGGGCGCCTATGATTCTGATATGTAATGAAAGCACTGATCTCTATACATCGAATTGGCTCCACAACAGTAATTGTATCTTAGATGCATGAAGTAACCGGCGGACATCTTGGTGTACCGGACACAATAGCATTCCAGAGATACCTGTTTAACAGAAGTTGTACTCCCGGGTTCCCGTTTTAGAGACATGCCATCCATACGCGCTCAACTTTAAAGAGACACTGGCACAATTGAAAAATAGTGCGCCCTCAAGATTTTTCAAAATCGATATTTTTGCATGGTTGTAAAGCTTTTATATACAAAAGCCCTCACCCGAAATGATTAAGACCAAATCAGCTTCCTTATGGGTAAACAGAACGATTTTATAATTTAACGTCGCCGGCGACGCTTAATTCAGCAGACGACGAAAATGGCGTTTAACACAAGAAAACGCACACCGTATGCATGTTTCCCACGCTATGCACACCTGTTTGACCGGTCTATAATCTTTGTGGTTTTAAAATCAGTGAGTACGAGTCAAAAATATTCGTGTAATATACATATTTGTTGATTAAAGTTATGGAAAACTTAAAAGTTGGCCTACAAATTACATGGATGTCTTTATCCTCATATCAATGTCCCGATCTGTTTGGGGGTATGTTATTTTTATGTGTAAAATATATCTCTGTTCTTCCAATGGCCTAGACTATCATTTGAGAGCAAATTGAAGAAATTTCCTATATTGTGAAAATGTGTCAGTACCGCTTTAAGGGAAAATGTGGAAGTAGTACCTTCTCCGGGGTTAATGCATGTCATCGAAGTCGAGGGGTGGCCTCCCCTTGGTTAACCGCGTTACAGACGAGGGTTAATTGGTCACTACCTTGAGAGCAAATTGAAGAAATTTCATATTTTGTGAAAATGTGCCAGTGCCGCTTTAAATACAATGAACTCATTCACTGAATTGGCTTGATTCTGTAGTCTGTTATGTCACTTATCCACATTTCAGTGGGAGCACGTTTTGTGTAAATGACCGGCTCTTAACCACCTACTTGGGCTCATTTTGGATTACCAATATGGCCGTCAATGCCTCAATTACGAATCCATTACGTTTCCAATCCATTGTATAGAGATCATTGAATGAAAGCTTTAACTTCGCTATGGATGGAGAGTGTTCTCAGTTTATTGTACCATTCTTTGCCCGATCAAGTGAATTGGTTTCCAACTTCTAAAAACGCGATAAAATTCTCCATTATCAGAGCGCAAATGGTCCATTCAGCATCACATGAGTAAATAGTAAGATAAGATAATAGCCGAGTTTTACGACTTCCGTGCAAAATAAAATACGGCTAAGGCGAAGCCGACAAGCCGTATTTTGTTTTGTAGCGAATGTACGAAAAACGAGGCTATTATCTTATTTTAACCGCCACAACCCCTAGAACGTCACCCTTGTTTTTGAGCACTCTTAGCTTTTTTGACAGACCTAATATTCCATCGATACTACATCGTAGCTTAACAATTCAAAGCTATCTACAACGCCATTAACATGCTATTACCAACCTGAATACGTTTGTTAAAAACTTTGATAGATCCTGGGGATGGAATTGCACCAATGTTGTTTAAATTGTCCCATTAAAATATGTCCCTGAAATTTGCATGACTAAATGCGAGATAACAGTTCAACCCAGTGTAGTAGTTTTTTCTGTGATCACTTGTCATGACAGTGGTGGAAATACAACCTCTAGGAAGAAAAACGCAAGTTAAACTTAACAGTGAAACACTGATACCGACAATTTGGTATGATCTAAATTTTACGACTCGGATCTATATCGTAATGGAATATTTAACATCGGCCATCTGGGATTCAATACGAAGCTAAATCATGAAGCATCGGGAATCTATGCAGTCAAATCTGGAATTATCTTCTCTGGAATTAACAAAGCCTGGGGTTTAAGCGAAGAGACAACTTGTACAACATGTATACACAATGTTTTCGAGTACAACTATGATGATATGTGCTAACAGCTAAGCCTACTGTTAGGATTTGTTTTCAAATTAAACTCCAGTGAACTTGCCATTGAAACACAGATAACATACACACACTGCCCAAATTATTGGCAACATGCAGAAAGCGAAATTCATAAATCACATTTGATTTCACAATATAACCATGGTTTTCTTGACCACAATTACGTATTGAATGCCAAAATTGTGTTTTTCCATAAAGACGTTACTCCACAGACTCCAGAGGTGAAAAATTGTTTGATTTGAATTTTATGTTCCCCTAAAGATGGCGGATTAAAGGAACTAACGAATCGATAACCTGCCAATTGCACTCCATAAGGCATACAGACCACAGAAACAAAAGACATGGCTTCAAAATAGCCGCTTAATGAATTGTACAAGCTCGTTAGGGTTACTTAAAATTTTACGCGAGGAGATCAGAGTGGTTGTGTGGACCGGAAATGAGATAAGTCCAATGGAGACAGTAGCCTTATAAAAATTCTGGAAATTCGGATATATCAAAATGCAATCGACTGATAAATCACGTGTTTTACGTAAATCACGTCTACCTACGCATTCCATATGTATGGCAAAACAGCACAATGTCCACGTGCGAGTAAAAAGTGTGTTATCAAGTTCACGTAACCTCTTTCTTGTCAAGAAATTTTCCCTGAGCCTTCGGTGATAAACGTGGTCCTATCTTCTAAACAATTGATGTTAATCTCATTTCCGGGTCCATACAACCACTCTGGTTTTCGCCTTGAACATTTGGAGTAGAACAGAAACAAACCGTACAATTCTTTAGCGGCCATTTTGGCAGCCATTTTGACGTTTCTCTGTTTGTATTCCTTCTGGGTACAATCGGCAAGTTATCATTAGGCGAGCTTCTTTAACTCGCCATATTTAGGAAACCTACAATCAAATCAAAACGTTTTTCCACTATTTGATTCTGGGAAACAGCATCTGTTTGAAAATTATAACTTTGACAATAACCACGTAATGTATAGTCAAAGACTTCTGGTACAATTATAAAATCCAATTTTTTGATTATCATTGTTTTTTCTTCCTTTTGCATTACTTCTGGCCAGTGTGTGTATAATATGTTTAACGGAAACTGGGATGTAGTGACTCTCCAATCTTCGCCATGTTTGGATTATACCAAAGTTAGGAGATAAAAAAACTACAACAGGAATCTCACAAACCCAAATCGTGGAGGTTCTGGAAAAAACATATGGGCGTGGTGATTGAACGAGTGAGTTAGCATTCCATGCTGTAACATCAATGTGTTAGGGTTTTATTACAATCTAAAACACTCAAAAAAAAAAAAATTTGTGTAAAACAGTCACACACTGAAGGTAGGGAGGTAACCCCTAAAGAGTATATTTAAACACATGGGTAGAACAAACACCACTGCAAAAACAGTGCTTAGGAAATTAAATCACTTTTCTAAACACTATTTTGCACCACTGTTTCTAAACATTTTGAAATGTCGGTTAATCACCCTCTACAATTATATCTTAACATTTTAAAATATAAAATTTTTTATTTTTTTTATTTTTTTTATTTTTTTTATATTTTTGATGCCAAGTGTTTGGAATTTATACATGTCAAATCTCTAAAAACACTAATTTGCACCACCCGTTTTAAACAATGTTTTTGCACTGCACATTCAATTGTTCACTGTTTGTAACCACTGTGCGTATGTTTAATTTCAAAAGAAACTATTTAAAAGCTAAGGGAGGGGCCATTTTTAGGCCTATTCGCCCGGGGGAACGTACGATTTGAGGTTGAATACGAAACAAAATGTAAGCAAGATTGGGAATAGAAACATTTCTTCAAGTCGGGAGGGGACAAAATCAGGGAATACGTGATTTTATATTCAACGGAAGCGAAGTGAAAACTCGAATTTTTGGCTGAAAAAATGAAATCCTTCCGTGACCGCCAACCCCCCCCACACCCCCCCACCACGTCACCCCCACGGATTTACTTAGATTAAACTTTCCTATTGCAAAATGTGGGTGGACAAGAAACGTGTGTTCAAAAAGTGGTAACGAAACTCTTAAACAATTTGATTCAGTGTTAATGATACTTTTGAGTATGATTCCACCGTCGTGATTTTAACATCGTTTCACTCTAACAACTAAAAGGGGACCTTCACGATGTAAGACAAAATTTACAAACGTAACGATAAGCTCAAGATCAAATTAAAAGGTGAAATTAGTTGGTTTTAAATAGTCCTTAGGCCTAATTAACAAAACAAAACACAACAAATCTAAAAAAAAATAAAAATCACATAAAAATCAAATAAATAAAACATAACACACCCAAATAAAAAAGATTAATAGTGAACTTAAATTACGAACATTATAGATAAAGCAAAATTAAACAAATATCCAAATAACGAAAAGTAAAATAAACCATTTTTAACGTGCGCAGATTTTAAAAGTAACAAACAACAACAAGAAAAAAATAACAAAGTAAAAACCAGAAATAAACTACAACCCCCGGGCCCCCAAAACAACTAAAAGAGAAAAATAATATCCAACATGGCTCATACGTCCAAATGTCAATTTTACTGCATTTGCCACACGCCCCTAAATGTGCTTAATTTTAACGACATTCTTATATAGGCCTAATGTTGATTTTCTTCTTAGTGTAATTAATAGTTGTTTAAGTCAACATATTATATTTTTACCTTAATTGTATATTCTTTCAGAACTCTTATTTTTTGGATGACAGAATGTATGTTAAAACAAACGCTACATTCGTAACTCTACGAATGAGACTTGCATAAAAACTCTCCCTTCGTACATTTACGAATGGAGTGTTTATTGTTCTAACTCTACATTCCTGTAAAAAATAATGGAGCAACAAAACAATGCCGTGACGTCATAGGGTGTGCGTTATCACTGGATAAAGTGATATATTCAGTGATGCTATCAATAAATACTCTAATGGTAACATCATTAGAGTATTACGCAACAATTCGTTTCTGGCTATTGGTAAATATTCGTAAATATTTGCTGGCTCTATTTTGGCCGCAAATTTGATTTTTTTTAAATCTTCGCTTTGCTGTATTATTCAACATAGGAGGCTATCATTTAAGATGAAGCTATAAATCGTTTCGCGAATTTCTTTAAAAAAGTTGAGGCAGAGGAACTTGCACTATTGATCCCAACCATTTAACAAATTAGTTTTCCATTATTGTGATTATCTTCACATGGTCTCTTCTATTGTAAATTCAACGTTATTTGTTTTTTTAATCATTGCGAGTGTCTTTCACCAGGACTACCTCTCCTGAACAGATACTCCTACTCCCATGACGGTAAACAAATCTTGTTTTTGTATTTTTTTTTTTTTTTTTGTGTTTGTTTCTTTGGGTGTCCTGTTTGTTTTGTTTTGTTTTATTTGTGGACCTCCAGCTGGAATAACCAGTTAGATTTTTCAGCTGTGACACTGTGTAGATGTATGCATTTTGGGCTGTCCCTCTTAGACAAAAACCAAAGTGCAAACACTTTCCTGACAGCTGAGGGGGTCCCTGCTCCATCCATCACTTCCTGTGCCCCTTACATAATCATCAAATGTGCATATTGAGTACCTCATTTGCATCTTTTGCTTATTGGCTAATAAACAAAAAAGTAAACCAAAGGTAAACCAGGCGGTGGCGGGCCACAGCCTCATCATATAGCAACCACCAAAAATGGTCAACAGAATTACCAACAATACTGAGTGGCAAACCACAAGCCAATTTGGGTGCTTTGGGGTGGGGTCGGGCCAGGGGTTCCCCATACCCACATACGAGCGCGGCCGCGGGAGTTTTTTCAATCCAGAAAATTGAGAAAGGAACCTCCAGTGACGTGATTATTCAACTCCAACGGTTTTGGAATAGAAAGTATGCCTTGACCCCATATAAAAAATTCAGAATTTTTCGTCAAGATTTCGCTTTACGTGTTAAACCAATGCATGGCGACGTCTGAAATTTGGATTCCTTGGCCGCCCTCCCCTGAGGTAAAAGACCTAGACGATTACATGAAACATGGTATGTGGGTAGTGGTCACGCAAATGTGGCATGTCGTCTGCCATCACCCGTGCCTATTAGTATTTCCATTTGTTCTTATGTAAGGAAAGGACCTAGCCCTATTGCAATTCGAAGGGTCGAAGGGCTGCTGCACTGACCCTACGTTCAAGTGCAATTATACTGTCGATGCACTGAGGCCGTGGTCCTTATCCGCATATCTCTTTGAGAAAAACAATAGTAATCAAATCAATTACCTTAACATTAATAATTAACATAATTTATCAAAATTTTGAGGTAGTTTTTTAAAAAAATTAAAAACACTCCACCATGTCCAAAGTTATACTCTATAATATAGTGGTAAAAAAGACTTGACGCAATTCATTGTTGATTAGTCTTGTTTTGACAATGATCTGTAAGTGGCGAAAAGATATACTCTGTAAGGACCTTAGAGTGGCTAAACTTCTCGCACCTCCCTGGCATTTCAAAACAACCCCATTAGTGATGAAACGGCGTTCCATGAAATTGAAAGAAAGATCCCTTTTCGCACTGCCCTTTTTTTTCAAACAAAACCCTCATTGACGATTTGCATATAACCCTGACATATGAATTTTCTTCTACCAATTCCACGCCCACTGTATTTGTGTAAAGACCACGCAGACATGTCATGTACAAACATGACTGGTTTCTGCATTGAAAAACGATTTTTTTGTGAATTTTGGGTTTCCTTGAAGTATACTTATTCTTATGGTCCTACTATTATATAGCACATGAATAGTCCATTTCTCTACCTCCGTGCAGTATGTCATAACATTTACGCAGCTTTTTACGCACGCGTCAAGGTATGCCATCCTTTGTTGCGCGAGTGTCAAAACGCCGTCGCGTTAGCCAGCGTGTGCGGTTTACTGGTGCGCCCAACAAATCCCGCGCTGACTTCACTCTACGTTAGCAGCTAAAGGTTTCTGAACGCCTTTGCGAACTGGACAAATTAAATAACATAGGTAATTTTATTTTAAGCATCCATATTTAAAGTCAAACTATCGTCCTTTGAGAGTACAAAAAAACTGCGTTCTCGTTAATTAAGATGTACGCATTTCGGAAAGAAACAGTACACAAATCACATTTTTGAATGGTCTGAGCGAATTTGAATTCAACTAATACTTATACGAGAAACCAATATTTTTTTTCAACACATATAATTCTAAGTCAGGACTGACACCATAAATTATAGATACTAAGTTCTTAGAGGGTATATATACTATATATACTATTAGTTGTGACTTGTGGTGACCCGCGTGCATTATCTGATGACTCGTGCATTATCTGATGACCCGTGCATTATCTGACAGAGCCCAGTGCATTCGTGAAAAATAATGCACGCTGAAAACAATAGATAATCTAACACGAGAAGTATATTAGCTAATAACACAAAAGCGGCTCACACTCTATATTCTCTGAATGTATCAAGCGCGAAAGCCGAGAACCGCGTAATTCTAGTTGTGTTTTGCGTGTGTGTTTATTTGTGTTTACTTAAGTGTTAAAGAGCAGAAAACACTTTAAATTTGGTCTATTACTCATATGTTACAGGTGCCGAAGTTATTTCTCCAAAGACCACCTCTCCTGAACCAGATACACCTACTTCCAGTGACGGTATTTTTCATATTTTATTTTATTTATTTATATATTTATTTTTGTATTTGTTTTGATTTTTTTGTTTCTGTATACAACATGTTATTTTGTAAAAATTAGATACCTTCACGGTAACTTAATCTACCATTTTCGTCACCTGCTCATGCTGCTAGTCAATAGACCATTTGCACGATCCCCGAAATGCATCTCGTATTGTGCCCATTTCCATCCGGGAACTTGTACCAGAGTTCATGTTTACAAAAAAAATTGTTGTTCGCGTCGCCGAACAGTGCCTAAAATTACAATACAAAGTACCTTTTCACGTGAAGTTAATCTGACCAAAATGTAGAAGAATATCAAAGGAACAAAAAACAATCGAGGCACTGGTGTTGAAATTCACGACAAAACGTGATATTTTCGATCGTAACTGTGCCCTACTTGTCACCTGCCGGACGATTACACAACTATAGTGCAACGTCACATATAGGGTTTTGCCAGTTTTCTGATATTCTCATTACGCTTTTAACCGTATGTTTTTAGCCGACTTGAGGCTGGTACAAGTTCCCGGATGGAATTGGGCACAATACGAGATGCATTGTGGGAATCGTGCAAATGGTCTATTGCTCATGCTGCTGGAACAATTTCCCTTGCAGGTGTTAATGGACAGGTTCCTCCCTCTACGGCAGCACCTGAGCTTGAAATTCCCATTGATGGTCAAGGTATTAAAACTCTACAGATCTGTTTTACGAACGAACGAGAGAATGCTACTTGAGATGGAACGTGGTACCCAAAGTGGACGCCTTAACAACTCAAATAAGGCTTATTTAATCATTACAAATGTGAAATTATTATTATTATTATTATTGTTGTTGTTATTTTAGTTTTTGACAAAAATCATTAAAGCTGATGTCATTTTAAAGAGTAAAAATTCGGTTTTTAAATACGTTTTATTTCATAGATTTGCTTCAGACTTGGAGGGCCAAGAAGTTTACTCAATTTAGTGCAATGAGCCAAAGTTAATGCAAAAAAATATTACGGTATTTTGTTACGATACAGCCGTGAATAAGGTGAACAGTCCCGACTTTGTTCTTGGATGTATAACAAAACCTTTATTCGAAAGTTAATTCCATACTCGATCAAGATTACATCTGCTGTTATGTGACAAAATTTCACACAATATGAGGTTTAGCGGTGAAATGTAAAACTCATTCCTTGAATTCTGGAACCGTTTATATGTCTTATGATGAGTTAATCCTGCTATTTGCAACTCATAAAGATAGGAGGCATAAATGGGCGTGGCTTATTGAAGTCAATTTAAGTATACAAGACGTGTGCAAAAGCGGAATCCGTATCAATTGTTCTATCTGTAACAAAAGAAATTCTTCTGGTCCAGTAACTGATTGTCGGGACAATCATAAAACCTCAGTTTAAAAGTAAACAGTTAAGCGTATAAAATTAACTGAAACCTTATCTTGATGATGCAAAAGTAGTTAACAAGAGAATAGTATTCTGTGTCATATTGTTACCAACAGACAGAACGGATAATACATCGCATGTTGAGACAAAACTGATTTTAGGGCGATTTCGTTAAAATACTGATAAGCGGTTAGAACACTTTAATAATACACATATGGACACGCACACATACAAACACGCCTTTTTCAATTGTTAAAATCAGTACATGCTTATTAAAATACCTATCCCATCTCATACATATTTTATTGGAGTCGCTTTTGAACTGAAATTCAAACGTATTTCTTCACCAATAGATATCGTGATAACATTGTCAGAAGGTCGAGGCGTTGAAGAAGAGATAGTTATACCGGGGGTCGGTACCTTAAAAAACTCAGGGTAACAGAGGGTGAGAGAATTGCTTTAACCTGCAAGCTCTCGATCGAGGGGGCAGAGAATGTTGTGTGGACGCATGAAGATAATCCCATTTCATATGGTGGTATGCAAGTGTCTTCAAACGGAAATGTAAGTTTAAATAAAATTAGTAATACGCACCAGAATAATATTTACAATCAAATCATCAAAAAGTATTAGTAAAAGTAAACATAAATACAATACCGTACGTAATTCAGACACATCCGTACCGCATCATATTTTTAATGTAAATGTTGCTTTTCTGTACAGCTTCAAGTAAAAGAAGAGTTAAGCAAAAGTGAATGGACATTGACAATACTTGAGGTTTCTCCATCAGAGGAAGGTCAATGGATATGTGGCTATCAGACCACAGACGGAGGTTTTGCAGCAGCATTCGTGAATTTGACAATAGCAGGTACCACCTAATACTTCATTCAGCACTTTGATAAAGGCAATATTTAGATGAGGTAGTAAGATGACAAACAAAGACATTCAAAGACAAATTTAATTAGTTTGTACTCCATTTTTTCTGGCTATTTTGCCTCAAATGTTAGGCTTTCTTTTCACTGTTCCTTTAATCTCAAATATTTTTTCTTGCAGGTGTTGATGAACCTGCATCAGAAATTCCTGCTGCTCACGGTAACTACTGCTAAACGTTATTGTAATTTTTTGTGTGTTGAACTAATCCAGAATTAAACTTATTGTTTAGCTTTTATCAACTTGGGATGTAATCACAACTGATCTGATTGATTGATTGATTGAATTTATTTGGTTCTACATCAACATATAAATTTACAAACATTAATATAACAATAATAAAAATATAAAAATTTCATTAAATTAAACATAATTAAAACATAACATTATAAAAACAGTTGATTAAAACCAGGATTACTCATAAAGCCATGTTACAGGCTTATTTCCAATGAGGTCCAAGGGGTTACAGGGAGAGTAGAAATGTAGGCAAAAAATGGCAAAATGAAAAAAGACAAAACCAAAAAAAAAACAGACAAAACCAGACTTGGACCTTATTGGATCAGCTGTTAGAGAGATACCCACGAATTGCACTTTTAAACCCTGATATATTATCAATGCATTTGAGATTATCAGGGAGGGAATTCCACTCCCTTATTGCACTAAAATAGAAGCTTGAGTCAGCAAGGCTTTTTATCTTTGGAACCTGATAATTGTTAGCACTGCCCCTTGTACGGTGGCTATGAACATCAGAAATTCTGCGGAAATTTTCTTTTAAGTAGTGAGCACACATCTGGTTGGAAATTTTGAAAACGTGACATAATTTCAAAAACTTCACCCTGTTTTCGACACTCAATAAATTTAATGTGGAGCGTTGCTTCTGATCAACATGAGCACGAGGCCCAAGATTGTGAATAAATCTCACCATTTTATTTTGAGTAGTTTGCAACCTATGTTTTGTTTTTTGACTCAGACCAGAATACCATGATGGAGCGGCATAATCGAAATGACACTGCACCAATGCTGAACACAGAATCTTACGACTGTTCTGATTCAAACAATGAGCATGAAGATATAGGAATTTTTCACTACTTTTCTCGCGTAACTTGACAGTAATCTCTTTCTTAGTGTGCGATGTTTTAAGCAGTAAATGATTTATTTACGTGATCTCGAGTAATTACTTCCTGCGTCACGGTTCATAATTTTGCTTCCCTTATGGCTGAATTTTTCACCGGGTGCGTATCTCCAGTTGCACCTCAATTATTTTGTTTATTATTTGGAAATCCTCGCCTCGTACCTTTTTTTTTCTCCCCGGGGGGGGAGGGGTACTCATGGAAAAGGGTAGGTACATATGTGCCGCCGATATGGTCGCATTTTCACGCCTTACTATAACAATGGGTCGTTTTTCCCACCAGGCGAATATAAAGATGGGTCACTTTTGGAGGTCATTGCTAGACTTATAAATGGGGGTCCATTTTCAATTTTTGGTCACATTTACTATTAACATGGGGTCAATTTTTACGATTTTCGCTAAAATCACATTGAAATGGTTATTTTCTGATTTTGGGAAAAATTTTACGATGAAAATGGGCCGCTTTGCTAAGATTACTATAAAATGGTGCGAAATTTCAAGGCCAACTATATAATGGGTCGAAATTTGGGAACCACCTATTAAATGGGCCATAGTTTGGTACAATTTTGTCAACATAAACATGGTGGTCGATTTTGTTTACCTGGGCGAGCACACCCGTACCAAATTTTGGGGCAGAACGTCGAGTACCACCCCCCCCCCCCCGGGTTTTGTCTCTCCCCAGTATATGACGTGGTTCTCCTAAGGCGGTGGCGCCTAAGCCTCGTTCATTATAGCAACTCACAGAAAAATGTCTAAAGAAATTAAAGCAATACGGAGTGCAAATCACAACCAATTTGGGTGCTTTGTGTAGGTCGGTTATGAGTGTTCCCATGACCCACACACCACCTCGTCCTCGTCGTTATTCATAACCAAAAAAAAATCAAAATAACCCTTCCAGTGGCCTTTGATTCTGCACCCCAAAGGCTTTGGATAAATAAAATATTCCTGCAACATATGAACAAACTCAGACATGATTTTTCGTCAAGATTTCGCTTTCACGTGTTAAACCAATGGCGGACGTCTGAAATTTGGATTTCTTGCCCCTTTCCTGTTTCTCTCCTGTTTCGCCATGTGACTTTAATTTGCTATTTGAATAAATTCGACTCTCCTTCCGGTTATGCTCTGTTACCGGGTGCCTAATTAAGTCTTCTTGGTCTCCCGCGATGCTTGTACACCACTCCACAAATCTGGTGATGTCTCGTTTGTCGGTCGGGAGGATCGGATAATTTCTGCTAAAGTTGAAAATTAAAACAAGTAAATGGATAAAGTGTACAAACTGCTCTACCCAACTAACCCGAGATACTCCTCCATTGACCCTGTACTACTACAATTCACAAACAGTCAGTTCGACCGAATTTATTAATACGAATAAAAAAATTCGTCCTTAGCCATGGGGGCCGCCATTAGACATTATAGGCTACAGCTAGCTACCACACTATACAGACAAATCATAGGTACATCTATGTAGATTTGAACACTGTTACCTTACAAATTATTTGCACATATGATTCTGAAAATATGCTGTATGTATGAGAACATAATATAGAAAATATTAACCGACGATAAAAATCGAACGGAAAGTAATCCCCTCCAACATGCCGTGCTGGGGCCTTGTGGGTTTTTGTGTGGGTACGCTGGGATAATAGTGGGCAGGGTTTTATGGGGGCTATTCCTAATGGGGCCCGTGTGGGTTGTAATGGGTAACCCATGATGGGTTTTATGCCTCTTGGGGCCCATGTGGGTTTTTAGGGCATGTGGACATGGGTATCCATTTGGGGCTATTCCTGATGGGCCCCGTGTAGGCAACCCATTATGGGTGTCTATTGGGCTTACTTGTTTTGGTCCCATGTGGGATTAATCTGGGCTACCCCATCATTGGTTTTACCCAGTTAATGTCATTGGGGCCCACATGGGTTTTCACCTTGGTTGACTGGGCTTACGTGGCAGGATTACCTACAAATGGGCCATGGAGGTTTTCAATGGGTCAATTATGAGTTTCTTTTTAATTGGGCTTTAGTGGGTTTTCCTAAATGGGGCCAATGTAGGTTTTCAATTGCCGGCGAGTATATTTTACTCATATCAAGGGATGGCATTTCCTCCAGGGCCCTGCCCATTTTGAGCCCAGTTGTGGGTAAATGTTTTAGTTTTCCATTCTTTTTATCAAATACTTATATAACTTTATTTAATAGGTAAACTAAACTCATCCCTGTCGCGATATGAAGGCCAAACGTACAAGTTTAAACATTTTAACCGTCAACAAATCTTTAAATAATCTAATTGATGTCAATTTGTCAGTAAGTACAAATGGTCGACTGGATAGAGCATGAGACTTAAGATCATGAGGTCCCCGGTTCGAATCCAACCAAGGTAAAGTCATACATATTTGTAACCATGTTAGTATGAGATGCAAGTGATGCCTAATGAATAGTTGGATTTAAAACAATATCCAAGCTGTACTAGAACTTCTTTTTTTTTTTCTTAAATTAAAGCATATAATTAGCCGTTAATTGGCATGTGATTTGGACTTGGCCCCATAGGGCCCCATAATGTACCCATCTACGACCAAGTAGAAAACCCACTGGGGACCATCATGGTCCCCGACAACAAAAAAGGAGGGCCCCAACTGGGCTGCCAATTTGGGGACCAGAAACTTGGCCCATGCAGGACCCATATTGGACCCTTTCCTCAATGGTGGATGTTATGACTGGTTTGTACTTAAAAGTAGGAAGGTCTTTTGGAGAGTTTAAGCGGGTGAGTTGTCAATCAAAAGCAACGCATTGAGAATTATATTTCGCAAACCGCTGTGAGTAGCGTGTTGTAGTGTTAGTGGAAATGTTTGTACTTGAAGTGGGGAATCATTTCGAGGTTAAAATATGCGTGAGTTGTTACCTCAGAGTATTAGAAGAATTACGTTAGAAAGTGTGATGTGGTGTTTAGGGGACTGGTGTTAATGTTTACATAAATTGAATTTAGGGCAGGTTCATTCGAGAGTTTAAATATGGCGAGTTACCACAGCGTATCAGAAAATGTTTTCTTCTTCCCAACATACTTTCAAGATATGAAATAGTATGTTACATCAAAATGCTGTCTGTACTGTGAAGGTGACAAATCACCATACCATATATTTACCCCTCTGAACTAACCTCCCTATAACTTGAAAAGTACAAACATCCGTTTTATTTCTCGTAACACACCAAACCAGAATCTTTACCCAAAACCACAAATCTGCAATCTCTGGAATTAACTCCCACATTTAAAACTCTACAAACAGGCCTTCAATTTTGTAGGGTTTTCAAACCATCCCCAATACATCAACATAAGACGCCAGTTCCAAACTTTGCAATATCTAACTCTGCCAATAATGCCCAACTCACCAGATTTGACCTCTCTTAATGACTACCCCCCACTTTAAAGTACAAACATCCCATCTCGCAATGTAATATACAACATAAACTGTTGCCAAAAAATCATAACTCTTCTCACCAACTGGATGTGCTATCTCACCATATTTTAACACTCAAATTTACTGTATGCCTGCAATTATGGCAAGCCACAGTGCTGAAAATGACAAATTTTGTTATGCGTATTTTTATAACCGTCTTATCAACTGACAAAGAGCGCAGCCCAATTTGTCATACTGTGGACTATGTTGGCAGCATCAAACTTGCAAAGCAATGGCAGTCATCTTATCACTCCTATTGTAGGAAAATCAAACACTACGTCATTCCAAACAACCTCAAAGAGCTGAACTTGTAAACATGTATAGGAGGGGAAATGTTTTTCAACTCTTTTTCATATGTATACATATTGTATTTCATCAATTACTTCGAGTACATTATTTCTTACCAATAAGTAATGTAGATGGATGTGCAGCTCCATTTCACCTTTGATCCAAAGAATTGATAGTGATGCCAAACTGCTGTTGACGACAATCAGTGAATGTCATTCGCTGTTACAAGCTCAACTAAATTATGAAAAGACAGAGTTTTTTCATCCCATGTTTATCCTATCACATCTAGAACACCTCAAAGACTTATCATAATCCCTCGGCAATCAGAAACCTTGCTGTTGTGTTCGATCAGACAATGTCCATTGACTGAACATGCGAAGGTCATCACTAAGTCTGTTAACTTCCCCCTCGAAAAGAAATTCTATTCCAGTAACTGAATATCGGGGACAATTGATATTGAATCAATAGCTATAAAACCTCAGTTTTAAAGTAAACAGTTAGCGTAGAAATAACTGAAACCTTATCTCGAGGATCAGAAGTAGTAACAAGAGAAAGTTCTTATGTGTCATATTGTTACAAACACATAGTAACGCACAATGCATCGCATTTTTAGACCAAAACTGATTTTAATGTTGATTTGTGTAAAATTGTGATAAATTTAAACTGTTAGAACAATTGACAACATTTTCCTCTAAAATATTTTAATAACACCCACACACACCACACCCCTTTTTCATGTTCAAATCAGTACGTGCTCAATACCTATCCCATCTCATACATATTTTGGGATTAGAGTGGCTTTTGAACTGCAATTCAACATATTTCTTCACATAGATGTGGTGATAACATGTCCAGAAGGTCGAGGCGTTGAAGAAGAGATAGGTTATACCGGGGGTCGGACTTAAAAAACTCAGGTAACAAGGGAGAGAATTGCTTTAACCTGCGAGGTCTCGATTGAGGTGTCAGCGAACGTTGTGTGGACGCATGAGATAATCCCATTTCATATGGTGGTATGCAAGTGTCTTCAAACGGGAAATGTAAGTTTAAATTAAAATTAGTAATACGCATAATAATACTAATATTTCACAATCAAATCATTGAAAAAGTATGATCGTAGATTCAACCCTCGTGTCACCAGAGGAAAGTTTTTTGGACAGCGTCGATTAGTTTGGTAGAAGGAGGCAGAAACGAACACATGTGGCCCAATTCACCTGCTTCATGAATTAAAAGCTAAGATAGTCTGGCTTTCTTTTGACTTCACTTTCAATTTCCACGTAAGATAGTGTGGCAAACAGACTATTTGTGGGTCCTTTCCAATAATAAAATTCCCACAAACAAGAAACCAGTAACCAAGGTTGGGTATTTATTACTCTTTCCCTGGAGATGGTCAGCCGCACACAATTGTTGCAAAAAAACCCATATGCACTTGGCCCGATTCTAACCGGCGACCTCCGTATTACTAGTGACGGCGCTCTAACCAACTGAGCCACAAACTGGGTTGGTAGAAAGGCGATAGAATATCATCTATAGGTGTTAAGTTTCGAAAGGTGTCCATCGCTTTCCCTAGCGATAGCATCATAACTGTATACAGTGTATATGTAAATATACCGTTCTGATTGCTATCCGCTAGGAAAGCGATGGACACCTTTCGAACTTAACACCTATAGATGATATCTATCGCTCTTCTAACCAACCAGTCTTGTGGCTCAGTTGGTTAGAGGCCGTCCCTAGTATACGGATGTCGCCGGTTCGAATCCGGCCAAGTGCATATGGGGTTTTTTTTCAACACTTGTGTCCGCTGGCCCATCTCCAGGGAAAGATTAATAAATACCCATCCTTGTCTACCTGGCGAACTAAGTAGTTAAAATTTCAGTAACAAAGGTTAAGTCATATTCAACTCACCTGTTACATTGCATACCACTGAAGCAAATGGCGATTCAGTCATGAATGTTTTAAGAATTAATGTAGCCATAAATGCGCTTACGTTGAACTTGAATGCTTTCATTCAAAGCATTAAATTGATTTGTCCTCTGGTATCTGATTCCATCTTTTCAAAATCCAATTTTAGCAGTAATTTTAATTTCCACCCACTGTACATGTCCCTCATTCAATGCTTATACCTTCAGAAAAGTACTAGAGGTGACACGATGGGTTGAATCTAATTAATAAAAGTAAACATTAAACTAGGGTTGGGCAAGTATGAACGTTTTTTACAAATCTTTTGAAATCGAGCATATTCTGTGGCCATTTTGGCTCCTGAAATGAATCAGGCATGCTTTTTTCACTCAAGATAAATTTTTTGGGTTGGTCCGTGTGAGTTTACGTTTTTGTATCATGAATCCGAGAAGATAAGACAGAAGGAGGTGGTTCGACTCAAAGTAGGTCTATATAGATAGAGATGCAAACGGTTCTACATTAATCTTTGAAATGCAGGGCCGTCTCGCATGTTTTGCCGACCACAAGAAAACCTAGGTACCAACAATAGAAGCAATGGCTGCCTTCCGCTTCTTCCACCTACTGTGGGGGCCCGCTTTGCATATACACTAATCGGTATTGATAAAAATTAATGTAATGTGGTTAGAGGTGGCCAGGTGTACTAATAGGGTACCTGGATCATTGTGCGCAGATACTCTTTTTTCTCATATCAATGCGCGCTTAGGTGAAAAGATGTTTCATGAGGCGGGTTTTATTTAAATCAAGACGACTGATGTGTCATTTCATTCGTTGTGTTGGCCCTGGGGTAGGACAAATTTAACCACCCAATAGCACCCAACAATCCACCAACTGATATTTTTGGCGGATTGTTTGTATCGAAATTGATTGCCATTATGTGTGTAATACGAGCACCAAACTGATAAGTATTCCGTGCATATCAAAATGTCATCGCCCCAGCAACGACGACTGGTTTTGATGCGTTTCACACCCCTTGTTCGACTGTCTACTAAAGACTTTCTACTTCCAAGATAAACTGTTCAAAAAACCGCCCATATCATCTCAATCGGCTGAAATCCAATCGATTCACAAAGACTTGCACTACTTGCTAGAGAACATTACATACACTGTCATTAAATCCAGAAACATTCCCAACTCGCCAATGTAATAAAACGATCAACTGTTGCCCAACAATACTCATACTCTTCTCACCTCACTGGATGTGATATCTACATATTTAAACACTCCAAATTTCCTGTTTGCCTGCAATGATGGCAGCCACCAGTGCTGGAAAATGACAAATTGTTTTATCGTATATTTTTATACCGTCTTATCAACTGACAAAGAGGCAGCCCAATTTTGTTCATACTGTTGGACTATGTTGGCAGCATCAAACTTGCCAAAGCAATGGCAGTCATCTTATACATCCATTGTAGGAAAATTCAAAAACTACGTCATTCCAAACAACCTGCAGAAGAGCTGACTGGTATGACATGTATAGGAGGGGAATGTTTTCAACTCTGTTTTCAGAGATACTATTGTATTTCATCCAATACTCGGACGTAACATTATTCTTACCTAAGTATGTAGATGGATGTGCAGATCCATTAACATTTGATCCAAAGATTGATAGAGTTGATGCCCACAATGCTGTTGACGAAATCAGTGAGTGGATGCGTTGTTACAAGCTCAAACAAATTATGAAAAGACAGGAAGAATTTTTTCATCCCATTGTTTAGCCTATCAAATCAGACACATCAAAGACATATCATCAATCCTCGGCAATCAGCAACCTTGATGTTGTGTTCGATCGACAATGTCCATGACTGAACATGCGAAGGTCATCACGAAGTCTGTTAACTTCCCATTCGAAAAGAAATTCTATTCCAGTAACTGAATATCGGGACAATGCTATTGAATCAATAGCGATAAACCTCAGTTTTCAGTATAAAACAGTTAGCGGATAAAATGAAATGAAAACATTATCTCGATGGAGCAGAAGTAGTTACAACAGAGAATCAGGTAGTATGGTAATATGTACAAAACACATAGAACGCCACAATGAACGCATTTTAAGACAAAACTGATTTTAGGGTGATTTGTTTAAAATTGTGATAAAATTTAAACTGTTAGAACAATTGAAAACAATTTTCTCTCTTAAAATATTTTTAATAACACACACACACACACACACACCCTTTCAATGTTCAATCAGGACGTGCTCACTACCATCTCCCAATTCATACATATTTATAGAGTGGATTTTGAACTGCAATTCAAACATATTCTGACAATAGATGGGTTGATAACATTGTTTCAGAGGGTCGAGGCGTGAAGAGAGGATAGTTAACCGGGGGGTCGGTATCCTTTTAAAAAACTCCGTGGTAACAGAGGGTGAGCGAAGCTTTTTTAAACAGCGAGGTCTCGGATTGAGGGGGCAGAGAACGTTGTGTGGACGCATGAAGATGAATCGCATTTCCATTGGTGGTATGCAGGTCTTCAAAACGGAAATGTACAGGTTAAATAAAAAATTTAATTTTTTAGTTTTTTAAATTTTACAATCAAATCATGAAAAAGTATATAGTAGATTCAACCCATCGTGTCACCAGAGCGGAAAAGTTTTGGACGGCGTTGATTAGCTGGGAGAGAGGCAGAAAAGGAAAACATGTGGCCCACTTCACCTGCTTCAGGAATTAAAAGATAAGATAGTCGGCCTTTTCATGTTGACTCATTTAACGTAGATAGTGCCAAAAGACGTTTGTGTTCATAATAAAGTACAAAAACAAACAGTACACAAAGGTTGGGTATTTATATCTTCCATGGAGATGGACAGCGCACACAAGTGTTGAAAAAAACCCCAGACTGCACTTGGCCGATTCGAAACCGGCCGACATCCGGATTCCTAGTGACGGCGCTTCTAACACTGAAGCCACAAGGACTGGGGTTGGTAGAAGATCGATAGAATGATATCATCTATAGGTGTTAAGCTCGAAAGGTGTCCATCGCTGTCTAGAGGATAAGCATCAGAACGGTATACCTGTATATGTAAATACATAACGTTTGCTGCTACCGACTAGGAAAGCGATGGACACCTTTCGAATTTAACACATATAGATGATATCATCGCTCTCTACCAACCCCCCAAGTCTGTGGCTCAGTTGGTTTAGAGGCCGTCACACTAGTAATACGGAGGTCGCCGAGTTCGCTCCGGCCAAGTGCATATGGGGTTTTTTTTCACAAAACTGTGTGCGCTGGCCATCTCACCCCCCCCCCCAAGGGAAAGATATAAATTACCCAGCCTGGTCTACCTGGAGAACTAAGTGAGTTAAAATTTTCAGTAACAAGGTAGTAAATATTCAAGCTTCACCTGTTTACATGCATATATGAAGCAAATGCGATTAGGGGTGGGGGTCAGAATTTTTGAGGTTGGGTTTATGCACTATATAAATGCGCTTACGTTGACTCGAATTGCTTTCATTCAAGCATTAAAAATTGATTTTTCCTCTGGATTGATTCCATTTCTTTCAATAGATTTTTGCGTTGGAAATTTTAATTTTCAACCCACTTGTACATGTCCCCTCATTCAAGGCCAAAACCTTCAGAAACGTATAGAGGTGCCACGACGGGTTGAATCTAATATAGTAAAAGGGAAACCCTAACATACTAGGGGTGTGGCAAGTATGAAATTTTTTTACAAGCTTTTGTAAGATCGACATTTGTGGCCATTTGGCCTCCTGAAAATGACTAAGGCATGCTTTTTCACTCCAAGATAAATTGTTGGGTTTCGTTACGTGGAGTTTATAGTTTTGTACATGACCGTCAGAGAAGATGAGAAAGAAGGAGGTGGTTCGGCTCAAAGAGGGTTCTAGATAGATAGAGAGGCAACGGTTACGTAATCTTTAGAAATACACCGCTCGCATGTTGTGCCGACAACAAAGATAAACCTAGAGTACCAACAATAGAAAGCAATGGATGCCTCCGTTCTTCCAACATAATTTGTGGGTGACGCTTTGCATATACACTACTCGGTAGTGATACAAAGTAATGTATGTTAGAGGTGGCCAGCGTTTAATAATAGTGTACCGGATCATTGTGCGCAGGATACTCTTTTTCTCGATAATGCATATGCGCGCTTAAGGGAAAAGATGTATTCATGAGGCGGTTTATTTAAATCAGGACGACTAATGTGTCATTTCATTCGTTGGCGTGGATGGGTAGCAGACAAAATTTAACCAACCCAATAGCCCCAACATCCAACAAATGATATTTGGCGGATGTTGTATCGAAGACATATGTGTGGATTAAGAGCACCCAAACTGATAATTATTTCGTGCACTGCAATCTCCAAAATTGTCAGCGCCCAGCACGGCCGGACTGGTTTGAATGCGTTTCACCCCTTGGTTCGACTGCTACTTAAAAAGATAAACGGTTCAACCGCCCCCCAGTCATCTCAATCGGGCTTAATCAAACGATGCACAAAAGGACTTGCACTACTTGCTGGAGATCATTACATATCACCTGTTATTTTGAAAATCCAGAAACAAACATTCACAATACCCAGTTTTCAATTGGTATGTGCACAAGGGGTCTATACAATATGGTTGTGACCAGTACAGCGAAAACGTACTCCCCTGCATCAGTTATAAACCAACTTTGACCCCAAATGTCCAAAGTATTTTGGCACTTTGGACACTTTCGACACAAAAAAAGTATGGTGAGATGTATTGAAAATGATTTATCTAATCATTCCTCACATTCTATTTTCAGAAAATAACCGGATATTTGTGGTGGTAAATTGGCTAAAAATAATAACATCTTTTATTGCCTTTTTGTTTCCCCCCAAAACTTGAATCAATGTTAGCTACCGAAAAAGGGTCGATTTGCTGTTTCTTTCGTTTATAAAAATACTGATTTCCTCAATTAGTTCGCCATCGATTAAAAATCAAATAACAATCAGTCAGAACAACCGCGGAGTTCATTGCCAGCAGAGATCTTTTGGCTGGAAAATTAATAAGTATTTAGTTGGAGCGTGTCAATTACTTCCTGTTGTGAAACCGCCCGAACGGCCAGTGTTGAGGCGGTTGACACATTACTCAAAGGTCCAATCGAGGGGCCCTTGAAGTTTCCTAAACAATGAGCTGAGAATGCGAGTAGTCCTGGGTAATCGGATTGCACAATCGAGCAATCTCCTTCTTTCTCACTTTCTCTGATGAAGTCTATGGGCTTTATGAAACTTTTGGAACAACAAACATGATCTTCATCGGATTCGCTTAGAAAACTCACCAATAGGTGTTCATAGGTTTAGGCAAATGATCGTTCAAAGAAAAAAAAAAGCCAAATTTATTCTAAATGGCCGAGAAAATACCACTTTTCCAAGCTCTCGTCAATGGGAGGGCAAGACAATGCATAGAACAACCAAAACAAGACCCTAGTGGGTGGAGTGAGTTGAAAATGAAGGCGTGCTATTATTGTAAGGTAAAGCCCTTTCAAATCAATACATATCACTGCTAATACCTGTGAATGGTATTGGGTTGTTTTCTACCAGCAGGTGAATGTTGTGGTAGGGTTACTTATTATAAACAGATGTGACCCACTTTTACAAAACCCAGGAACAAGTCACAATGACAAACACCCCTTTTGGCAATGAAGGTGTGTTGAAACCAGTAATCACATAAGTCAATCAACAGGTTCAAGACCTTATTTTGTATGCCTTGCTATTCAATTCATCCAACCAAAGTGGGCAGACAACTGTCTGACATAAGCATAAGTTAACTGTTATAGCATTCCAGTGTTTGTCTATGTACAGCCACAGGTAAAGGTTAGCATTTCTCTTTGTCTACTTCAGGTAAGTGCTAAAAGCAAAGAATATCTGAGCCGCATCAGTGGGATCAAGGGGGTGGAAACGCATTCTAAAAAAAAGGCGTCCCGTGCTGGGCGCTGAACCATTTGAATATTGCACGGAATAATTGTCAGTTTGGGTGCTGTTTGTATACACAACATAATGTCAATTCGATTACAAACAATCCGCCAAAATATCAGTTGTTGGAAGTAGTTGGGGTGCTATTGGGTGGTTATTTTTTTTCCAACCCATGGTGCACCACAACGAATGAAAATGAAACAATCAGTCGTCTTGATTTTAAATTAATAAACGCCTCTGGAATACTCTTTTCAACCTAAGCGCGCATTGCATTATGAGAAAAAAGAGTATCTGAGCCAATGATCCCTGTACACTATTTTTCCACCTGGCCACCTCTAACACATACATTAATTTGTATACTACTACCGATTAGTGGATATGCAAAGCGGCACCCCAAGTATGTGGAAGACGCGGCGGGGCGCACATGCTCTATGGTGGTACTCTAGGTTTTCTTTGTGGGTCGGCAAAACATGCGAGACGGTGAATTCTAAAGGTTACGTAACGTTTTCCTCTCTCTATATATAGAAACCCTCTTTGTGGGGATACAGCGTTGTTGCAGATTTGAATCTACCACTTGGCTCAGTGTGATTGTGTATTAAAAGGCAACTAAAGTCCATACTGCTTTTTGTTAAAAGATTGACATGACTGGGGATGAGACATATCTGATTGGGTTTATCAAATGAGGAAGGAAATGGCACTGTGGACTTGTTCCTGGTTTTGTTAGAATAGAAGTGGGTCACCATAGTAGCAGACCAACTCTTGCTGTGTGTAAAGTGGTGTATTCCTGTTTCTATAAAAATTTAAACCCGAAGGTGAAAGTTGTAGGTGCAGCAATGAGTGCCCTACACGCCCTTGCAGGTAAAGACATTTCCGTATTATTCAGGACAATCATGAACTTGGTTATTTTGGAACCTATTGTCTTACACAGAGAGGCAATACACCTGCAACCATGTGTGAATTAGTTGTATGTGACAAATGATGGCAAATATAACTAATTTACCTCAAAATCCCCATTGACCTTATGTACAAAACTTAAAATTTTTTAAAGGTATTTTTTGAACCAATCCAAAACTTTATCTTCAGTGAAAAATCTGCTATATTCTTTTCAGGAGCCAAAAATGGCCAATAGAATCCACACGACTGAAAAAAGTTGACTTGCCCACCCCTATTAATACAATTCGTATATAATTCAGGCACAGCCGTTTCCCGTCTCAGATTTTTATGAAATGATGCTTTGTGTTCAGCTTCAAGTGAAGAAGAGTAAGAAAAAGTGAATGGACATTGACAATAAATGAAGTTTCTCCATCGGAGGAAGGTCAATGGATATGTGGCTATAAGACCACAAGACGGAGGGTTTGCAGCAGCATTCGGTGAATGGAACAATAGCATGGTACCACGTTAATACTTCATTCGAACTTTTTTTGTTATGGAAAAGGTTCCTTTTTGACAAGATTTAGATTCGGCTTGTAGGACTACAACCCAAAAACATTTCAAAGACAAATTTGATTTGTTGCTCCTCTGTTTCTGAGAATTTTGCTTCTTAAAGGTTAGGATTTATTTTTCACTGTTCCTTTAATCCACAATATTTCACTTGCAGGCGTTGATGCACAGGGTCCTATAACTTACGGTAGCACTTGCGGGCAGGATATTCTACTGCTCACGGTCACTAAGGCCACACGTATTGTAAATATTTTTATGTTGAAGCAATCCAGAATTAATTTAAAAATTATAGTTTAGCTTTTATCATGTAGGATGGAATCACAACTGATCTGGTTGCCTTTTCCCGCGTAACTGACAAAATCTTTTTCTAGTGTGCGATTAGTTTAAGCAGTAAATGATCTCGGAGTAAACTTCCTGTGTCCGTTCATCATTTTGCCCCTTTTGCACCTATACCAGAATAGTCTCGAATCTTTTGTGTATTACTTGGGATCTCGTCTCGTAGCTTATTTTCTCTCCCAGATATTGGACGTGGGTCTCCGTGCCCATGTGACTTGTTTAATTTGCAAGATTTGCAATATTTCAGATTGCCGACCTCCCCTTTATGCTCTTGGTAAATCGTGTGAAGTCTCTCGGCTTCTTTTGTTTTTAGTGGGTGCCCAGTTAGGTCTGTTCCTGCGCGATGATATGATTTGTAACCATACACCCACACACTGTTGACTATCGTTTGTCCTTTGGGGGAGGACCACATACGTTCTTTAAAATGATGAAAGTACATTATTTTCGGGCCATAAGACGGGTCCGGGTGTCTAAAAGAAACCCTGATGTAAAGCGCCACCATTTCCAGCGAAAAAAAAAGGAAACCATACATATTTAGGTACATATCTGAAAAAGTGCATTTCGTCAGTTATGGCACCGAAAAATAGGTCATTAAAAATAGGATGCCTTATTGACGGAGTTGTTGTACTTGTTTCATTTATCACAAGATTGTTCTGTTTCAGTATGTCTTTAGACAAACACATTCGCCAAGCTCATTCTTTTGTTATGGTTTTATTTTGTTTTTGCGACAAAGGTGAGTTCTGATTTCAAGGATCGGGGGGGGGGGGGGGGGGGTGAGCGCAGGGGGACTTCCCTCGCTTCGAACCCACGTGAATCCCACGGTTCGAACCTCGGTAGGGCTTGCAAGTTAATGTGGTTTGGTCAGTCCATAAGAGACCTCGCGGGGTTCCTCCGGGTACTCCGGTTTCCCTCCGGTTGTCTAAAATGTGCTTTCTTCCTCAGTACCCGACCGAGAGGGGGATCAAAGGGGGTAATGGACCCCGGGCCCGGGGTCCTAGGGGGTCCGGGGTCTAGAGGTCCCGTAAAATAAAGTTCAGCCTCGCGGTTGTGACAAAGTCAGAGAGGGAGGGTAGGGAGAGTTATATTGTACGTTTAAAAACCGTTTATCATATCCAGTAAAAACTGTTTTATACACTTACAAGTTTCTATTTTAATTCTAACAAATTGTCATGAGAAAAGGTCGTTTTGGAAAGTGAACATTGCAAGGGTTCCGCGCTTCGTGCCTGCACCCACCACGGGCAGCTTCATAGGCCTAAATGAACTCTCCATGAACACGTTACATATTTTTTAATTGAAACAAAACTAAAACCATCAGCTATATTTTACTTTTTAAACCCTTTATCATACCTCTCATTAAAAAGTGAAACACTTACAAATTTCTATTTGTTTCTATCAAATTTTCATGAGAAAAATGTGTTTTGGAAAGTGAACATTGCAAGGGCTTCCGCGCTTCGCGCGCGAGGGGTACACCCCCTCCCGCACCCACCCCCTGGGCCGTTTCAATAAAATCCCCCTATGGGGTTCTGGAAAACGAAGTTGGTAAAAGGGGGCCCTTAACTCCAAGGTTCACCCCGGGCCCCCAATTTCTCTCGGCGGCCCTGTTCTTCCTTAAAGTGTGTATGATGCAATAGTGTATAATGATATAAAAGTGAATTGAAATAAAGTATCTTCATGACACTACAGGGTGTCCCAAAATAAATGCAATCCTCGCAGTCGGTGCTATAATTTGAAAATTACTGAGAATTATTCAAATTTTATAATAGATTCTGAATGACGAACTTGTTCCGTACATCCTGTTCAATATTTGTCTGATACGGTTTACTGATTTTGAAAACGAAGGCTATTATGTCAAATTACCCCATTCCAAGTTTGCCTTGAAACAGGTTCACCTTGAAAAGTGGAATAAAATGTCTTTCAACTACAAAAATCACCTGGTACTAATCCTATCTGTTTTTTAAAAAATAAATTACTAAAATATTGTCGTTATTGTTTTATTATATCCACGGTCTTTTATTGTCTGTACGGTGTTTTGCTCTACTCATATTGAGAATAGTAACTTAGCGACTTGGCCAAACTTAAATGTTTTATCTTCAGTGTGTCTGACAAATCCACGTAAATATTGCAAATTGCAGCGCAGGGATTAAATACCAAATAAATGGAAATGGTATGAAATGGATGTGGAAGACCATTAAGATATAATACGGTATAATATGGACCATTTGATAGACATAACAAACAACACAAACAAACCACTGAAAACCAAACTTGAGTTACATCAAACACAATGTCAAAACTTTGTCATTGTGAACAGAGACCATTTCCCTTACTTGTCAAAGACTTGTTGTCTTTAAATGTTTTTAATATTAAAATATTTAGTTTACAAGGTTATACTGGGTTATTTGAACCAAACTTAAGTAGTAAGGATAAAGAAAGAAACAGGAGAAAAACAAAAACAGGCACCTGCATACTTTAGCATGCCTTGATTGTGTATTCATCAGTCAAACTTGAAATGGCTTAAATTGTGGCTTACTTACGTAATCGCCTTGGTTCTAAAAACAGTGAAGCCAATCAGATGAAATTTGAACAGTATGTTGAGAAAAGGATAGGCCGTACAGATATCACGCAACATTTCAACATTTAAAAAAAAAGATAGGATTAGTACCATTTTTGTAGTTAAAAGACATTTTATTCAACTTTTCAAGGTGAACCTGCTTCAACGATCTAACGAAAACTTGGAATGGGATAATTTGACAACGGGTTACATAATTGCCTTTCAAAACTAGTGAATCGTATCAGATAAAAATTGGACAGGATGTACGAAACAAGTTCGTCATTCATAATATGTTATAAAATTTGAATAATTCTCAGTAATTTTGAAATTATAGTACCAACTGCGAGGATTGCATTTATATAGTACCAACTGAGAGGATTGCATTTATTTTGGGACTCTGTATATGGCACAATAATATTGGTTATCTGTCGTTAAATACTGATACCTCCTCCTCCTATACGCTATTGACCAAGTAGAACTCGCCTACACAACATCACAAACCGTATTACATAATGCATATTTTGGAAATTCACCAGACGCGCCTTCCTAGATCAATTAGATATATTACATAGAAAATGGTACATTCCAGTTCCAATATTGTAGCTAAAAAATCAAGAACTATAACATAATTTGTGCCAAAACCCTCTAGATGTGGCAGAATTTATTGATATACAGTACGCTGATTATGATTTTTTTTTTTCAATAATTTTTTGAATATCTGAGCAGATGACAGCAAGTTAGCATATAGAAGCTGGAAGATATTTAATAATGACTCTTGAATATTTTCTTTTAGATTCAACAACAATCGCCAGAGTTGAAACAACCGATAGGTCGACCTTGCAAGGTGAGTACCATTGGGAGGTGAGTACCATATAGTTTTAGAATAGAAATATAATAACATTATCCAAGTAATTTGTATTTTTCATTTTATATTGTTCCCTTAATTTATATAGCGAAAATGTGTGAACAAATATCAGACGTGAATTTAAATATGTGCTCGGATCTGACATACGACACAACTACGTTGCCGAACATCTTCGGTCACCAAACACAAGAAGAGGTAGCGACGACCCTTGGCGCTATACTGGCGTCTGTTCCAGAAAGTCAGTGTCCAATTGGAGTAAGTATACATAAATGAGAGAGAGAGAGAGAGAGAGAGAGACAGACAGACAGATTGACAGAAAAAAGAACATTACAAACAATTTGTTGACGTTTCAGTTGTAAGTGTAAACTCAGTATTGAATGTAAGGTATTGGAGAAGCAATGAGTCATTTTTAGTCATTTTAGGTCAGACATTTACCAAATTGTGATCCACACACACACACACACACCACATTTTATTAGACAATACCTACACCGACACGGTTCGGGACAGCATGAGCCTGTCATAGCCTCTTGCGCTCGGAAGCATCTTGGAATATTAGAGTGCCCGTGAGAGAATAAGGCTGAGAGGTTGCCAGAATCTTGACAGTCGTATGTGTTCTTTGGTGTTATTACAGGAGCTAGCCTGCAGCTTGTACTTACCTCCATGCAAAGTTCTTGACTCCATCTCTGTTCCGGTTCCACCTTGTCGTTGGATCTGTGAGGAGGCATCATCTCAATGCGCCAATTATATACCTTGGCCTCCTGTTCCAGAGTTGGATTGCGATAGGTTTCCAGACAACGATGGCAATTACAAACGGTGTTGGGAGCCCACCAACAGTGAGTGAGATGCTAATGAAATCATTTAAGGCTGACACAGAGATTTCCCGATGAGGGCCCACTCAATTTTCAAACAAATCATGGTTTTGAATATACATAATGCTTGGACATATACTAATCATTGTGTGAAATAACTAAGCTCAAATCGAAGTCCTTCGTATAGAATATCACAACTTTGTTATAAAATTCCAGATCCGGATCTTTTGTTATACACGGTATCCTATGGCACTTTTATACTGTGCATAAATGTTTACTGCATGAAAACGGAAAATCCGATTCATCTCTAACTTTGGAATTAAGCATTTTAGTTCTAGATGACTATTTTAATTACTACACAAAAAATATACATTTCGAAATCTCTGAGTCAGCCTTTAAACCTTTAAAATGTATGTTGTTTTCACTATGAAACAAAATAAAAAGTTGCAACATTGAAATTAATTGTTCCTTTTTTACTTTGTAAATGTTGAAACGTCTGGAACAATTTTGCAAGAGTCCCTCATGGCTTTTTCACAACTGCAGGTATTGCAGAGAGTTTTAATTTAAAACTTCCAGTACAGTCGCCTTTTAGTAGAAATGTTAAATACATGTAGTAAAAATATGATTCCAAAATAATGTCAACGAGAGTATACCCTTGAGCCGAAACCTTACGAAAAAAAATATAGCCCTAACATAAGGACAGATGAGAAAAACAAATACCTAGAGCAAATTAAAATCACGAGCAACTTTGAATTTGTCTTGATTTTTACTAGGATATTTAAACTAGCATTTGACACATAAAATCGCTCTTGTAAAGTTCTCCATGAATAGGCTTTAGCGTCTAAGTAAATATTATAGCATTATCGTTAATATTAATTTACATTCTCACGAGGTATTTTTGGAGACAATCTACCGTGTGAGAAGGTTACAGTTCCGTTGTGTCAAAGTCTCGGTTTCCATCATACTAAATTTCCAAATGCGTTGAAACACCAGACTGCAGAAGAAGCTGTGGCGGCATTTCAAGACGATTCTATACAGGTAAAAATAAATAATTTCATTGGTTTAATTTTATGCTTGGACATCTTTTTGTATTTATTTATTCTGTCTGACACTAGCTGACAATCTCTGGAATCGATAACGGTCATTACCTTGAAATCTGTAAAAATATGGATTGGAGGAAAAACTACATTCTTTAAGGTAGTGACCAATTAACCCTCGTCTGTAACGCGGATAACCAAGGGGAGGCCACCCCTCGACTTCGATGACATGCATTAACCCCGGAGAAGGTACTACTTCCACATTTTCCCTTAAAGCGGTACTGGCACATTTTCACAATATAGGAAATTTTTTCAATTTGCTCTCAAATGATAGTCTAGGCCATTGGAAGAATAGAGCTACAATTTACACATAAAATAACATACTCATGAAACAGATAGGGACGTTAATAAGAGGTTAAAGACATCCAGGTAATTTGTAGGCTAACTTTTAAGTTTTCCATAACTTTAATCAACAAATATGTATATTGCATAAATATATAAATTTATCATAGACTCGTACTCATTGATATTAAAACTACAAAGGTCACAGACCGGTCAAACAGTGCATGCCGTGGGAAACATGCCTACGGCGTGCGTTTTTTGTGCTTAAACGCCGTTTCCGTCGTCTGCTAAATTAATGTAATTATAAAATCGT
>JAMKCH010022227.1:0-24982 GCA_023653785.1 Ophioderma brevispina | reverse complement strand
TATAATCACCGGACTTGTCAGAAGAATTGCGAACCAACCCTTATAATGTGTAAATAGATTGGGGTCAAAGGTCACATGGGACAGTGCAAGTAGTCACCGCAGGATATTACTCGTGCTTTCTAAAGCACATCGATTGCCTAGTTCTTTTTGTACCTTGCTTCAAAAATGCTACTAGTGCCAGGCGCTTGGTCAGATTGTAACGAGAATGGTCACAAGAATCCCTGACCCAATGTTCATATACGGTGTTCACAGTTTGACCAGAGGGGTCACGTAGGGTCAATAGCGGTCATTGTAGCGCTAACACCCTTTTCCCTATTTTCCACAGTTCGCAGTGCTATTGATGCCATTCGGTCACAGTGATTGCCAGATGATGGCCATATTGCTTGTTCACAGATTTTGAATCCAAAGTCCTTTTAGGGGCCAAAAAGGGAAGTCTCTGTAACCCTCTTCAATTTCCAAATGCTACTCGTGTTACCACAGTTAATGTGATCTTGGCCAGGAACTCATCAGATAAACCCTGACCCATGTGCCACACAGGGTGTTGACCGATTGGGTCAAGGTCACACAGGGGTCATTAGAGGGTAGTCGCCTCTACCTCCGTTTGATGTTTCTGCCACAAATCAACTTGCTATAATCACTAGAATTGGTCAGAAGAACCGCTGACCAAAGGACCATATGAGGTGTTTACAGATTGGGGTCAAAGGTCACGTAAGTGTCATTACAGGTCAGTCGCTCTCACCCTCCTTTTGGCTGTTTCTGCCACAAATTCAATTACTAAATCAATGAACATGGTCAGAAGAACCATACTGACCTAAGCCCATATGGGGTGTTCACAGATTTGGGTCAAAGGTCACTGGGCCGATTAACAGGGGCATTCTTGAAAATATTGAAAGACCTCAACCACCAGATATCAATTGCTATAACCACCAATATTGGTCAGAAGCATTGTGACCCAACACTTATACTGTGTACATTAGATGGGGTCCAAAAAGGTCACACTTGGACAGTGCAAGTAGTCACCGCTGATATACACGTGCTTTCTAAAGCACAATCGATGCATAGTTGCTTTTGTTGCCCCTCAAGATCATCCACGAATTGCGAAGAATACAATACATGCACCTGGTTCACTTAACATTTCAGTGTTTCTCTGCACGATTGGTTGTTCTGGAGGAGAGGTCCCGTGCGTGCAAGTGCCTAGATATGTGTGTTTAAATTAACATTTGATTAGTATTCTCCTATTTATTCGAAAAGGAGGAAAAGTTGATCGGCAAGCAGTTGACTGCACACTCGTGCAGAACCAAAATCCGTAACATTTTGCTTACCACACTCCATTGCTATTAATTTAAAGCGCTTTCGAAGGAAACTAAGGTCAACGCCCTATATAAGTTTTAAATTAAATGGTTATTTATTTATTTATTTGAGCGAGAGGACAGGTAGTTTGTGTTTTACGCCATGAACAAATACTCAACCTGAATCGTGGAGATATAACATCTGGAATCTTTTAAATTTTGGCAATTATAACAATTTAATGGCCCTGCCACCCCAAGATTGAAAAGTGTGTTCACATTGAATACACGAGCCGATGTTGATTATCTTTAGCTCTATGTGCATCCATTGGTCAGATATTGGGAAAGAAATTGAGGTTGATTCTAGTCATTTCAAGAAACTATGCAAGTTTTTATTTGAGGGGGGAAAAGACGGGTTATGTGTTGTTAATAATTCCTAAACAATTGTACACGGGTTTGTTTTCTCTCTTTGATGAGATGGGATACGGAATTGGTTATGCACTTTCAAAAATCAAGAGCGGTCCCCTGTTTGTGTTTACGGGGAAGGACAGTTCTCCTAGATCTAACAAGGAAAAATAACGCTACCTCCCTTTTTTGCATTGATCGTCAGGTGTATTCATTTTCCTCTCGGCACCATATTGGTAAGGGATATGGGACATTGTGTATGTGTTGAAATGCGAGGGCTTCTGAAGTTCCCGAGAATGACGTTTCGTGACGTCATCTGCTCACCTTAAAATACACTCGGGGGATGTCAAATAGGGGGTATGACAAAGCTTAGAGGACTAAAATCCTCGTTTGGCATCAAAATAACGGAACGATCCCAAGAAATTCCATTTGGGGTGATTTGGTATAATGAGTAAGATCATGTCCTTACACTTATGTGCGGAGATTTCACCCCCAATCTTCTTTTGTGGGGCTAGTGGTTCAGTGCGCACTGCATAATTCTTATTCTGTGAATATTTCTACGCTTGAAATACCCGAGTTTAGGGTTTTGCGTTTTATTATTGTTTTTTTTTTTTGAAGGTTTACCAAATGACCAAACGCAACAAACGAGTTTACAGTAAATGTTTAAACAACCGATGTCGTCAAAAATTTCAATTACAAATATGGAAGAACCTTTACCTTTTCATTAACTACCTAATTAGAGCGTAACCCATATTTCCTGTTTGCTTATCACTATCACTTTCATTTTCGATTCGATATACCATGGATAGATAGTGTCGAAAATTTATTTTTAGTTTCACAAGTTTGAGTTGAAAACTGTGTCATTTACCTTGAGTCATATACGTTTTGTCCTATGGCTACCACAAGGTATAGCACTCTTCTGATTCGTGTCTTCAAATTAAATGTTTAACGCCGGAAGCTGGTACTTTTCCTTTTAACTTACATCTTACAAGTTCAGCCTTTTACTTAAATAACTACATCACTTTCTTGACCTTCTATTAGAGTTTTCACATTGGTGCAATGCAATCTATTTTTGTGAATGAACACAATTACAAGCAAAATGTGGTTTGGTTGGAGGCGATTTTGGAGCGTCAGAGCAGATACAGCATCTTATAATTAAATTAGCCTTCTACTAAAATACCTTAATTAAGACGGAATAATGGCAGTACCTAGCACGAGCCATTTTTTAGTAGAACCTGCTTGAAACACATCCCTTAGTGTATAATGTTACGTCACCTTGACCAAGGCCAAAACCACCTGCTCACCTACGATTCAAACTCCTATAACTAGACAATACACTGTAAACTTATTACAAATTTTAATTCAATTCAATTCACTTTTTCATTCAATTCAATTTCATTCAATTTCAATTTATTCGCATAACATATCGAACGTGACAGAATGAATAATACAGTATAATATATAATAATACATAAAGTATCAATGTAGACTGTACTAAGATAAATGGTGAGGTATATGATTATGATTATGCTTAGGACCAGTAATAAGGACAACCCGATAGGGCGTATGGATATTGGCTGGCCCTGTAATACATTCAAGTAATAATAAACTCAATAAGATATAAAAAGATAAGGAAGGGGTTGGGTGATATAGAAAATGTACATAGGGAGTAAAATAACATAACAAAACAAACAGAAGACAAACAACACAAAAACAAACAATATCTAAGATAAACAAACACCTAACGGGGGAAGGGGAGGAAAACGGAGATACGCGAATTTGGAAGACGGAGAGACTTATCAAAACATGTCTTGCTGAGGTATGTAATAATATTCATAATGAGGAAGCCGAGAAAGAAGCGGTTAAGGTGAGGAAAAGGTAAGGGAGAGAGATAGAAAATAGGATGAGGAAAAGGTGAGGAGAGAAAAATAAGGACTTGGGGAAAAAAAATTTAAAAAGAAATGAACTGGTTGATGTGAAATGTTTTTTCAGTTGAGGCTTTAAAAGTATTTTGTTGTGATTGTTGTGATGGATTCGGGAAGATCATCCAAAGTTTTGCGCCAAACCAGGTATATTTTTATTTAGTTACTCAGATTAATTTACCATATTTTATGTGTTAATTTATGACTTAATCTTACTCAAAGTAAATAAATCATTGCCTAATCTTGGGGCCCTGTAACAATAATGAATATGTCAAGACTGGAAACTAATTGCCCCGTCGAAAATGGATGTCCGCTTGGAAGTACTTCCGCTTGTCTCTGCGCAAACGTTAACCCCGATGGTTGTACGACAAGGTTATAGGCTGATTGTAACACCACTGGCGAGTGCCCAAATTGTGTAAACACGTTTTTCTATGGAGGGTGAACTGCGCGCACTATGATGAGATTGCGATTTATTTGCCCCGCGCGGGAGCGCGCGGACTATAGATGTGGAATCAATTGACAAGACATGGAGTTGTGCATGTATGAAGCCGAAGAGCATTTGGTCATAACAATTTTTCATGACAATGAAAAATATGAACAGTGCTAAACGTACGATGGTTGTGATGAAAGTATGAACATGGCCATCAATATTTATGCAAAACAAAATAGTTTTGTGAGTAAGTAAATGTATGTAACAATGATGATTCAGTGTGAGATAGATTGTATTTCAGTGTTTTTATACAAATTATATATGGATCTGTACAAGGTTCTATTTCCAAGTGTTTAAGTGGGGTCAAATATGAGGCCAGTTGGGCGATAAGTGCAAGGCAGTGATGGTTATATCCATTGAATTATTCAGAAATATTGACAATAATTTTTTGACAGAGACCAGCAGTTACGAGGTCGAGCGAACTATATTTAGGGTTTAAAACAGTAAACTGGAAACAGCAGAGTATAGTGAACTTGAGTTAAGTATACGATACCACTATTTATACCATCAGTTTTCAATAAAAGGTCCATTACACTAGATTTGTTGTTTGAAATGTTGTTTATCTCTCAATTCTTGGCTATTTTCGGATGTTTTAAATATTCTGCCATTGCTCGGGGCATACATTGGTGGCCCATCACCAAATGTTGCTTGTTCCGTATTGCAAATATTTGTTTACACAAGACTCCTCAGAACTATGGGGGGTAACGGTCCATCTAGGGGTCAGAGGAAGTTATGGAGCCGGCGGAGGCAATACGCACGCGCTCCTACGGCGTCCGGAACGTGTGTAGTCTGTGACACCGACGCGAAAGTTATTATCTAAATTGATACTGCGCGAGAGATATTAACTTATCAGTCCGTAATAGAGAATGTGTGTAAAATGAAAATATCCAAATATCTCCGGAAAACGGTGGGGTTCTATGGAGGTTTGGCATCAGAGGGTCCGGTCTATGTTTGTTTTAATATGTTCGTAATGGGTTCTGAACCTATAGAACCTAGCGAGAACTAGAACGTGTTTGTCGGGTACTTCGTTACTCGCAGACACGGAAAAGTTAGCCCACGCATCTCGACAGGCGAATCCATTTTCCCACGATGCCTTTCGGTAGTATTCCAGTCTTGAGAATTTTCAACACTGTTTCAATTATTTTTTCAATTTTAGAACAGAATTATGTACTTACCTGTACCAACCGTACACCGATCCAAGGTTAAAAAGAGTCAAATTTTAAAATATTTTTTCAATTATATAAATAATTATATACGGCCAAGTTTAAATGTAGTCGCTTTACCATTTACATTCACATTTTCTCTAACGCTTCTCAAAGTAAATTAAATATAAATCGTCTATTAACTACATTGAAGAAAAAAACGCGTCCTGCCAAGGAGCACCATGAACATTGTACATTACAGTCCTAGAAATAGTGATGATGGTAATTGTGATTTCTAATTGAAATAGCATAGGCAGACCACCTAAGCTGGACAAAAGTCATTGACTTCATGACTTTGATTGCGATGTCCGGTCCATTGAAAATAAAACGCAGGAACTAACAAGAACAGGAGCTAAATGAGGCATATTGTGGTGTGTTGTCAAGCAGGTACAGTTTCTGCTTCGTGATACTTCGGGGCCGGGGGTGGACATTGTACTCTGATACAGCATCTCAGATTATTGCACCGAACAATGTGTGCCTGTGTGTCGAAAGAGCTTTGAAAGCATATTGAATTTCTTTTGGAAACATATTAAAGTGTCCTTTTTATGTAAATTGAACCAGGTATTGTTGAAGTCAAATAGGTACTCCATCAAAGATTGTCGACCAATTTAACGGAATAGTCATAAGCAAACAGTTTGTCAAACCTTGAGCAAACTATTTAATATGTCATATGAGCTCACATATAAGGCCATCCAACACGTTCTTCTATTGTTGTTTTGGAGGCAGCACTATAATTACGTGATCCGCTGACATCAAACTTAAAATGTAGACTATAGGGTCGTTAGCTTATCAAATATGTTGCTTCTAGCTGCTACTATAATACATTGGCATTTCTTACCACATCTTACAAAGAGATCAACGTGCAAAATAATATTGAATTGTCGTCACGACACCGGAGTTTAAATGGGAGTCCAAAGATAACATCCATTTAGCTCCATTTCAGCCCGTGCAGAATTCAGGTCGTAATATTTTCACTATCTACACAGTAGTTCTATACTCATGTATACATGAACTTGACGCAGGGTTAAAAGACAGCTGTATATGGGTGACATTAAAATTAGAGCAAATAGCTATAATGTAATGAAAAATTAGCTGTGATGTTGGCCTTTGCGTGAGGTAGCTGTTTTCAAATTATTTTCACTGTATAATGTATAACTGATTAATTCATTGCTATGCATGTGTCCAGTACTACCCATGCATGTAGCGTTATTTTTCGGAGTATGTGGTTTGTCTGTATGTTTGTTTATTTTGTAAAGGTATGATGCTTATGTTCATAATTTCTAATAGTTTCTAATGATATTGAAATTGAATACAAAAAAACTCGAAATGTTTGGTCAGCTTATGAGTTTACAACCACAGATTCAACAGCCGGCAGCCCTCTGGTCAAATTGTCCGTCGCCTCATGATTTCAATTAATGAAGATTTCCAATTCCCTTTGCTCTTTAGAGATTATTTGACGTCATTCTTTATATAAATTTTGATGATTTATTGGGGCAAGTACGATGCATTTTGTTTTAAATGTACATTAGGTAAAAGCTCACCAATTTAATTGGGTTAACAGAGATATTGCTTGGCCTTCATTATACAGGTGAACGTTGCTTTAAATTGTTGAATAGTCCGGCTACAGAGATTAGTTTCATAACTTGAATTGCTTGTATATACCCTATATCGTTTTATGAAGATCCACAAATTTCCTTCACTGACCAGCCAAAAACATTGCAGTGAAAATTATACATGTTATAGTTTGAACGAACAAAATTCAAACCGTTGCTATGGTGAACCATGAGCAGATGTCAGAAGCGTATGCAGCGCCACACAGTATTGTTTGTTTACAACTTGTTCAGAAGCTTTCAGAATTGTATCTGTCTCTGACATGTCTGAAGTGAAACCGTTCGAAACACTCTTGAAAGACCGAGCAACTAAGAAATGGAACGGAATATGATTGACAACCAATCTTTGCCAGTTACTGATATTTGTAATGTTTGAAAATGACTGACCTCCGTATGGTTCCTGAAGAGATTATCAGAGAAGAGTATTTTTACAGTTCCAGAGAACGCCTCGTAATTATCGTTTTTTACCCCATGCTTTTGTCCTTTGGACTCATCGGTAACTGTGCATTTCTTGCAGTAGTTGCAAAAATCTCAGGCATGCGTACGATTACCAACGTCTACTTGTCTAATCTTGCAGTAGCAGATATTCTATTCATATTTGCAATCGTGTATGATGTCCTTGGTGGGTACATTCTGTCACCGAACATAAAAGCATCTCCGTACTTCACATCTATCGGGTGCATCACGGTGCACGCCGCCAGTTACATTTCCCATTTTGCTTCTATCTTTTTGATTCTTTTGGTGAGTACAGAACGATATCTAGCAATCTGTAAAACTTTGCAACATCGCATCTTGGCAACTAAGGGGCGAACAGCAAAATTTGTGACTCTCTCTTGGATTGCCGGGGCAGTGTATACCATTCCTGTTGCCCCTCATTTTGGCAAGTTGGAACAAACGTGTGTTTTGTGGCCAGTCGGGGAGGAATTCAATAACGCGCCTACCACGTTGGCATCTTGTAAACCTTTACATCCATTCTTTGAAGCAATTCCATTTATAATTCAGCCTATACCTTTCATAATAGCATCAATCGTAATATTCGTAATGCATTTTAAAATCATCAAGAAGGTGCATAAACGTTCACAGAGTGAATTGATTATGGAATCCAGTAACTTTGATCAGAGCGCCCAAAAAGCACGGAATAGAATCGCATTTCTTCTCATAACTACAGCCGTTGTGTTTTTCCTCTGCTCTTTACCATATTTCACAGTGCGTTTAAATGATGCCATTTTAAGCCCTCAGCGATTCTCAAGTGGGTTTCCAATTAAACTCGGACCAGTCTGGAATTCTTCTTCAGGTTGTTCGCGGGTTAGGTGTGGTGAATTCGATCATAAATCCTGTAATTTACAGCGTGACTAGTCCGCGATATCGTAGAGCTTTCATAGACGTCTGTATTTGTTGGACCAGAGAAACTTCTAAAAATGAGTGGATTTCCAATTCCAGATTTCGCTGATATTACAATAGTTTATAATTAAAGAAAAGTTAAGCGCGGACGTAGCATTATTTTTCGCAAAATGAACTTGCTGTGGATGGGACTCGAACCCACAAGCTCCTGCTTAGATCTCGGGCGCGCTAATCAATTGCGCTACTACGGCATGTGATGGATCTATTCGAGTTTCTAAAACATAGCGTTCATAGCGTGATGCCGTCTATATTACTAGGTGATCAACATTGTGATACACAAGCAACTTGAAATAATTATAAACAAGTGTGCATTTATTCATTCATATTTCCAAATTCCAATTTACAACATTTTTATACATAAAAAACAAAACGATTCGAGTTAATATTTACAGCAAATTCAACTTCAATTAGAATTCAATTACAACATCGCATATAAATTATGGTTAGAATTACTAGTGTTAGTTTGTTTCCTATATTTACGCCGCTCCAAAGATAAATGTATTGCACTAAACCTCCGGGATTTGAGAAAGAAACAACAATGTAATCGTCACAAAATAAAGCTAATACCTAAATGCATTATACATCAGGTAATTGACAATGGGAACATCTGTGTTACAAACAACATGCTATAATTAGATTTATACGCATGGGTTTTAGAAGATGTTGTGTTTTAAGGGGTGTCTAGGTTTTGTTATCCCGTCCTTTGATTGCAATTAAGATTTTTCTTGACTTTGACAATAGATTACTTATGCGTGTGTATCATATTGTAAACCATGTTGCGAAGTTTCGAAAAATAGGCATTATTTTGATCATGTTGCCATGGTAACTGAACAGATCCTATGATTGACTAAACAACTCGGGATGATATATAACTGCTTAACGGTAACTTGCAAACTAGGGTAGAAGATGCGTGCATGGGTAGTGCGCAAAACGAATATGGCGAATATGAACTTTTAAAATGGAGATATTTCATTATAAATAAGGGAATTCAAAATTATCGTGCGTGCGAGTTTCACTTTCACAGAAAGTACATAGGTCATTATCTCAGATTCATTTGATATAAGAGCCTCTTTGCTGCAATTATATGATTAAGGATGCAATACTGAAAATAGTGTAACTTTGTATCTTTAGTTTGAAAGGTAAGGCAGAAATAGCATGCCATTCGTTGCAAGTCACAATAGTGTCAAGTTGTCGCTGTTTGGTTTTGTTTTAAATTAGTTCATAGTATAATCTTACAACCTTTTGCTTTATTATTTAACAGTTCACGACAAACGGTAGATATGGCATAAAAGCTTGCTATTTTTACAAATACAATTTCAGTTTTTACACAATTTACCATTCATTGAAACTCTAATTGATTTGTGTTAAAATTGTAAGCTGTACGAAATTGATCAAAAATAATTTACCATCCATATTGAACAAGCCATTCATAAAATATAATATTATACCTCTATTCTTCCAATGTCTGTAATTAACAGATTTATTTCAAATTTTAATTTTATCGTTCCACCATAAGTGATTCTCTGGATACATTTATTATCCAAGTTAAGGTCGCAATTATAAGAAGTAACCATAGCCCAAACATTCAAAATATCGTGCCAAAATTTGTGTTTAATATTACATTTGACAGAATTAAACCGTTCTTTACCAAATTCATATAAATCGCATATAGCACTGTTGAGATATGGAACATTTTACCCACTTCTGTTCATCAATTTGAAGGGAAGTGCCAAAAATATGAGACACTCTAAGAGCATTAGAGAGGTCTCTTCCTTGCGCTTCCAGAGCATTTTCAAAACAAACCAATAAACTACAAGGTATTTACACAGTAGCAGGTACTACTTTGATTGTAGAAGTATTTTACTTTAATGACGGATAAGAACCTCGCCGCAGTACTTGCATTTGTCAGGATAATCGCACGCGATTGTATGGGTCCATGCAGGCAGCCCTGTACGGGCCTATACGGTCGCGTGAGATTATCCTGAAGGATACATTGTGCTCGGTTCTAATCTTGATCATATGGTTCACTGAGTTTATAAATCAACCTGGGGGATTTTAATCTCCCAGACATAGATTAAGAGAAGAACTGTTTTGAATCAGGGGGCAGGTATCCAGCAATCAGTAAGCAAGTGCTTGAGTTAGCCTTAGACTATAATCTTCACCAAGTGCAGAAATACCCCACCAGAGATGGAAACGTCTTGGACTTGGTTTTTACGAACACGCCTTCATTTGTCCAAAACATAAACATCCTTCCAGGGCTTGGGCGTGGTGGCCATGATATATTTGCCGTTGATGCACTGCTGACTCGGAGTGACTCCACAGAGAACAAAAGCACCGAGTAGAAAAGTGTACCTGTACAAAAAAGGCAACTTTGATCGTATAAATGATGACATCAATGATTTTGCTAAGTCTCTGACTGATAATGTTGCTGATAATTTTTCCGTCAACCATATGGATTGATTTAAAAACATCGTTAATACCTCTGTTGAAAAACATATTCCGAGCAAGTTATCTAAAAGCAGCACCCAACTTCCGTGGGTGGATCGTTCACACATCAGGATGATACGTCGTAAACAACGCTTGTACAACAAAGCCAAGCGCACACATAGTGATAAGGACTGGGAACATTTCAAAGCATTTCGCCGTGCTTCCGATCGCAGCATTCGGAAATCCAGATCACAGTATTTGTTTGATGTGGGGAAGCGTTTGGAATCAGGTGACACCAAACCATTCTGGCGTTTTATAAAGAATACCCGTCAAAACTTTTCGGGTGTTGCAGCTCTCGACATGGCAATGGGATTTGCTGTAGAGAAAGCCAACGCTCTCAATAAGCAATTTCAATCTGTTTTTACCGAGGAAGATCATAGTAATATATCAACTTTGAAACCAGAATTTCCAAATATGCCGCCTATTCATGTCACTCCAGAAGGTGTTGAAAAGCTATTGAAAGATCTTAAACCTCAGAAGGCACCTGGTCCAGATGGTATTACACCAAGATACTCAAAGAATATGCATCTAGCATTTCTCCAATTCTGACCATTATTTTCCAGAAATCTATTTCTACTGGTATTTTACCAGAAGACTGGTTGAAAGCAAATGTCACTCCTTTATATAAGAAAGGAAATCGCTCTGCTCCCAGCAATTATCGCCCGGTTTCCTTGACGTCTATACCGTGCAAGTTGCTTGAGCATATTCTTCATTCAAACATCATGTCACACCTAGAAGAACAGGGATTCCTAAATGACAAACAACATGGTTTTCGACGGGGTCGATCGCAGCTTGCTCTAACAGTCAACGATCTTGCAGGAATTCTTAATGACAAAAGCCAAGCCGATGTTATTATAATGGATTTTAGCAAGGCCTTTGACTGTGTCCCTCATGAAAGACTCCTTGCTAGACTTAGTCATGCTGGTATAAATGGTTCCCTTCACACCTGGATTAATTCTTTCCTAACTCAAAGGACTCAGCAAGTTGTTTTGGATGGCGTAGCTTCATCTTCCATACACGTCTCATCGGGAGTACCACAAGGTACAATCCTCGGCCCGCTTCTTTTCCTGCTGTACCTGAATGACATCTCCAAGGATATTACATCGGAAATTCGCCTGCTAGCTGACGACTGTATCCTGTATAGACAAGTGGATAACATCGGTGGTAGTCAGGAGCTTCAAAAAGATATTGACCGCTTATGTGAATGGGAGAACCGATGGCAGATGAAGTTTAACACATCAAAATGCTATGCTATGCACATCACTCATAAGAAAATGCCGTTGTACACCAAATACAAGATGGGGGATTCAATACTGGAGACTGTTTCAAACCACACCTACCTGGGGGTAGAACTGAATAATAAACTGAGTTGGGCTGGTCACATTCAAAAAGTCACTTCAAAAGCAAATCAAATTCTTGGCCTGCTACGTAGGAATCTTTACAGTTGTTCTAGTAACGTCAAGGCAAGAGCATATAAAACACTTGTTAGACCACGTCTTGAATACTGCGCATCTATTTGGGACCCTTATCAGGCAAATTATAAATCGCATTTGGAGGGGTACAAAGATGCTCCGCCAGGTTCGTCCTGCATAGGAACAGAAAGAAGGACAGTGTCACTGACATGCTTTCTCAACTAGACTGGGAACCTCTGGAACATCGCAGAGCCAAACAACGTCTCACGCTCCTGTATAAATCTATCAACAAGCTAGTCGCTATAACTATCAGATTAACTCTCAAGGGGACAGGGTATTAACCAGACAACAAGCTGCTGTAGCTTTCAACAAGCTGACCGCACAGAAAGATTGTTACAGATTTTCATTTTTACCAAGAACCTTTGCCGAGTGGAACAAACTTCCTTCTGACATCCGCCAAGCTACAAGTACGGAAAACTTTAAGAAAGCACTTCAGACAATTGACATAGGCTGTATTATTAGGGGGCTCATTTTAAATAATGTGCATGCTGCTCAGTCACCTGCATGTACATCCATCCTGTGGAGTTTATGCAGTATTCAACCAGAACCAGAACCTTCGCATTTTAAATGCCTCTATAACGGCCATCTTAGAATTCATAATGGACGCCAAGCTATTTTACAACATAAGTAAGGCTTGTTTTTACTCTACGATGTTTATGTTTGTAGCTAAAGTAGCATTTCTCATGTTTCTTGTGCCTAAAAGTTAATTTTTCATGGTTGTAAAGTAAGCAGACTCCCGCCATTTTTTTCAAGATGGCTGCCATTACAACCCATTTTCCAGTTTGATGTTAGTTGTAATTAATCGAATCATAATTTGTAGCAAACCCAATCAAATTCGTAGAATAAAATCAGTTTCAAGATGAACCCGATGAACCGGATGTGCAGCTATTTTGAGTTTCAAAATGGCTAACAAGTGTTATTAGTGTTTGATTTTGTCAAATTATATTTTGTTTTTACATATTTTTCTGACGTTTAAGGACTACTGATAGCGGTTGAGGTTAACGATGTTTGTTGTGTTTTTGGTTGTTTTTGTTGTTGTTCTTTATTGTCGCTATGGAGGCCATTTTATTTCAAATGGACCACCAGTTTGCACACACCCTGCAAAACCGACGTCTTGGCAATAGACTCATTATGTAAAGCAAGTTCTAAGACATGTCTAATAGGACAAAGTCCATAAAGTCGCGTCTTTTTTCAGGGCATGTTCAAATATCACGTCCAGCTACGCATACACAAGTCATGTAGTGCAAGACACTTCATTTTCGTAAGACGTGTCTTTCAAGCTATTTTTTGTTTTAGATATGACTTGATTGAAGACATGTTTTTGTATTTTCTTTGATTATCTTAAATAATTATGGTGCCTTCATATTCCTGTCGAGTCTAAACACGGTAGTCCTCAAATATGCTCTAGCCAGAGATGAGTACAGCGTCTGACTATTTCATTGAATTCGGCAAGGTCCTTGTCTGTGCATGGTTACTCCAACAGTGGGCAGACCAAGAGATGTTCCATTGTCTGTGGTGCTGTTTCACACCTACAAACAGTATCCTGATCTGCTTCCAGGTAGCCCCATTTTTGCAGAGAGGCCTTAAATCGGCCAATTCTCAATCTGTTGAGACATCGCGTTCAGTCCATGAGGAGTCAGATCCAGGTGGAAGATGCTCACCTGGTTCAATACCAATAGATGTTTCTTGGTTAATAATTAAGCAAGTCTTTCTTTCCAAAAGGCGACTCTCCTTAGAGACTGCTTTTTAAGGGTTGGACTTTGCTTAAGAAACTCTAAGGGGCTTCACATTAGATTCAATTAGATTCACTGTAAGAACACTGTTTAAAATGTTGCTGTTTAAAAAGAAGGTTGTTTAAGGTGCTGTCGTTTAAGTTTCAAACAACATTGTTCAGTTTGTTATAATAACGTGTTGTCTTAAATAAGGTTGTATAAGTTTATTTTTTAAACACTCGTAATATTTAACCAAACTTCTTTAAACAACTAATTCTTGAACTTGTAAACAAGTTGCTTAATTTGGAGAACAAGTTGTTTAATATTTAAACAAGGTTGAACGATGACCATCAGGGTAAACAACGGTTGTTTTAAATTTTAAACAACTTGATTAATTTGGTTCTAACAGTGTTCATATGTGGCTGATGTCAAAGGTCATGAACCAAGGTCAAAGGTCGTCTGAGGTCATGTTCCATACTGCCATCTTGCCAGGGGGTGACGCAAGTTTACTTGCTGTATTATTTTATAGTGTGAGAGAGTACAATTAAAATAAAAGGTCCCTCCACGATCTCAACTGGAACACCGCTGTATTGAGCATAATCTGTTTATTTTTAAGGAGTTTGGATTTGAACGCCTTTCCTAAAGTCCATAAGATTCAAATTACGTAAAATGCACAGAAAATGCGATCGAATAGTTCGGGTAGTATGATATTGTGACAGGAGTGCGTCGCTGTGAAAATCCGGTTTTTTTAGCATGAACCGAGGTGCAAGAGAAAAAGAAAAGAGTGAACATTTCAAATTCCATTTACAAAAAACTAGCATTGTCGATTAAAATGTTTGGAATGATAATTAAAGATAATGGAAAAATGACCGTTCAAAAATTTATATATATATATATATATATATATATATATATATATATATATATATATATATAATATATATATATATATATTATATATATCGTTAGATCGTTAGATTATTCAACCTCCAACGTATAAAAAATTGCCAAGGTTACTATATTTTCCAAATTCAAAATGCACATTTTGAATCTAAATTGACAGTGTTATGTCATATCAACATCTTATATATACTGTTCTTTGTGAAAAATAGACACTTAAGCATTTTCAAGCGGTCCTGAAGATGCCATTTACGACTATTTCTACACCTTAAAAAAAGTCGGATTCCGACTTTTATTAGTGAAATAGTGCCACCTCACGAAAATCACCTCTAACTTGACTTGTCTGAACCGACGGAACAACTAATGGATGAGCGTAGACGCGTATATGGCGCAAGGATGTTTCCAGCAGTCCGCCAACAATGGTGAACAATATACCGTATTCATTAGCCAGCCATACTGGTGGACAAGATAGACGCATTCCAGTACTACAATACATTCACCTGTCAATGATCCCTGTGCAATTGCTAACATGGATCGATTGACAGCTTAATGTATTGTAGTCCTGGAATGTATGCCCAGGGAATGTATGCATCTTGTCCACCAACATGTCTGGTGGCTGATGTCATATTGAATACGGTCTTTAGGGCAATCGATTCAGTTGACTCTTCACGTGAAGAGTCAACTGAATTCATTGACCTATTGTTCACCATTGTTCTCGGACTGTGAGCTCGAAGGACTATATCTCCTGCCACACCTGTCCGATACTGCAAATAACGGCAGGGGTCACATTTGTTCATTGAGGATAAGGGTTTTCTCAGACTGAAAACAATTTATGGTGATATGGCCTATATTTTGACATTTCTCTTCTCAATCAGTAATCATTAATTGATACCACTTAATTTATGTTTGCACTCCCAGTTCAGAAGTTATACTTTGATCAAGTCATCACACACGGCCAAAAGTATTGGCAACATGTAGAAAACGAAATTCATAATCACCAACTGTTTTCAAATTATACCGTGAATTTTGACAACAAAATACGTATTAAATGCCAGTGTTGTGTTTTTCATACAGACGCTATTCCCCAGAACCCAAGAGGGTGAATAAACGTTTGATTTGATTGTCATGTTCCCTAAATATGGCAGATTAAAGGAACAGCGAATGATTACTTGCCGATTGCACTCCAGAAGGTATACAGACACAGAAACCAAAAATATGACTTCGAAGCAGCCGCTTAATGAATTGTACGAGTTCATTAGGGGTTACCCTAATGTTTATGAGATAAAATTATAGTGGTTGTGTGGACCGTAAATGAGATAAAGTCAATGGAGGACAGCGGTCTTCGAAAAAATCGAGAAATTTGGAGACACCTGAAATGCAATTGGAATGATAAATCACGTGGTTTACGTAAATCATGTCTAATTACACGTTTCACAGTGCCTGACAAACAGCACAATGTCAACGGTGTGATTTAAAAGTTGTTTTCAAGTTATCACGTGACCTCTTTCTTGCCATTAAATTTCCTGAGTCGAACGGTGATGAACGTGCTTCCATCTTTTATTGGCATTATCTCATTTTCGGTCCATACAACCACAGTTTTTTGCCCTAAACATTTAGAGCAGACCCTGACAAACCCATAAGGTTCATTAAGCGACTATTGTGCAGCGTTTTGACGTTCCTGTAGCTATATTTCTTCTGGAGTACAAACCGGCAAGTCATCATTAGCCAGCTCCTTTACCCACCATATTTAGGGATCATGACAAGCACATTGATCGTTTTTCGCACTACTGGTTCTGCGAAACCCCCACATCTGTTTGAAAATCAAACTTTGCATGATTACGTTATGGTAATCACGCATCCTGGTACAATTTGAAATCATTTTGGAATTATAAAGGGGTTTCTGCAGTTGCAATATTTTGGCCAGTGTGTATTACATTGAACTTTTTTTTTTTTTTCATAACATTTACAAAAAAATCCTTCAAATATTACTTATTTCATATATTTTCACACGATTTTAACAATCCGGGTCCAATTTAAACACTCCACAAAGGAATAAGACAAATAAAAAAACCAAAAAAAAAAAAGAAAAAAAAAAAAAAAAATAAAAAGTTTTTTATTTTTTTCGTTTTTTAAGTTTTTAAAGTTTTTTATTTTTCCCTTTATTTTGTGACAACAACTTGCCCAAAACAAGTGTCGCCTGGTTGCGCGATCTTTTGCTTTATGATGAAGTTGGCCAAAATGATGATTAGAAAGAGAACAAAGCACTGAGAGAAGTGTTACAAATGATCACATGGGGTCACAAAGGTCACATGGAGGTCACCCCACCCCGCCCTTACCCCACCCTTCCCGAGACACCCTGCCCCCGACGCACCCTTCCCCGACCAACTCCCCCTTCCTGACACCCCACCCCTCTCCCGTCACAACCCACCTGACCCACTACCCGGCACACCGATTTGTGAAGGGCAAAGGTGACATGAGGTCTTATCAAGGTCACATGGGGTCATCAGGGGTCACATGAGGTCACCAAGGTCACAGGGGTCACAAAGGTCAATGAAGTCACCAAGGTCACAAGTCACCAAACGTCACAGTCACAAGGTCACTTGAAGTCACCAAGGTCACAAGAAGTCACAAGGTCACACAAAGTCACCAAGGTCCACACAAGGTCACCTCGCCTCTCGCCGAGCACCCCACCTTTCCCGATGCCACCCTACCCCAAACGCACACCACCCCGACCCACCAACAGAATGCACAACACCCGAACCTACAGACGCACCCCACCCACCCTCCCGACGCACCCCGCATCACCACTAACACCCCACCTGCCCAATCCCCAACACCCACCCGGCCTCCTCCCCAACACTCCACCCTGATCTCTCAACACCCCACCTGCCCCCTCCAGAGATTCACACACAAGATGTATGAGTTTTGCATGTAGTAAAGGAATTTCGCATATCCGATGTTACCATTTGGGGCAATTCACTCCATTACGCATATTTAATTAATTAGCTCATTTGCTACCGTAAGCCGCGGTATCAGGAAACTTTCAAATGCAAAGAAGATGCGCACCATAATGGTTTTTCGTGCAGTGAAGGAACACCCTGGCAATCGAGGCTACCGATTCAAAAATATAGCGATTACGCTGATTTTTGCCACCTATTTAATTAGCTCATTTGGAGATGTAATTGTCCGAAAAGGCCCAATCTACATCAGGAACGATAACTATTTTAACCCGCCTCATTCCACCAAGTTACATCATTGTTACGCTTACGGAACTCCAGAGAACTTGCCACACAAATCCTGGCGGGGAAAGGGTTATCATTTTGACCGGCCAATTAAGCTAATTAAATTCATGAACATAGCACATAATGCAGCCAAAGCTACACATAATATTCTGGCACCCACTATATCACCCTACCAAGTGTGAAAGTAAAGTCGGGATTAGCGTTTAGCCAGCAGAGCATTTCAAAAAAGTAACGAAATGTCTGAAATATAACAATAAGCTAATAAAATTCATGAATATGCCAAACCCAAAATGCAGCCAAAGCTACAGTAAGTATTGCGGCACCTCACTTCTATTCATCCTATCGAGTTTGAAGTAAATCGGGGATAGCCTTTAGCCTGAAGAGCAGTTTTTAAAAAGGTTAACGAGTCATACGGACGGACATTACAACTACAGGATGTGTATTGTATTGTTAAATTATGAGGTTGGTGCAGTGGTAGTTGCAAAGTTAATAATAGTGACATTGATTACATGATCGCAATAACAGTGTTTATGTACCACGTAAAGTTGAATTTGATAGGCAATGAGGATTATGTTTTTGACCAATTTGTAAGAAGGTCCAAGTCCATTGCCATCAATTGGGCTTGATCTTGTTACCCCCCTGCTTCTTAAGCAAGCGTGTGCGACACCAAAACATATCCTTAATTTTATCTATGAGCTCCCACCATAATTTGCAACATTTTTATCCAAATCGGAGCAGCAATTTTAAAATTTGACCCCTGTACAACTGAAATGACCATTTTATGATTTTTGATGTTTTTAGCCTATACTCGAAAAAATTTAGGCTTAATATTACAAACCCTACGACCTTTTTGAATGCCTATGGTTATACACATAACATGGTGTGCTTTCAAACATGATTGATCAATTTACAAATTGACCCCTGTTAAACTTGTTTTGGCCCCCTCTCATTAAGGCACCACTTGCGGGCACTTAAGAATCCGTTTCAGGGGTGTTCCTGGCTTCACAGTCTTGTAACATATTTTAATCACTCAAAACCTTTTTGTACTTGAGATGTGTTACAAAATGTGGATAGCTCCCGTGGGTATATGTAGCATCCTTTTGGTTACTATTTGCGTTATTTTCTGTGGTCGAATTTCTACATGGTTACTGTTTTGCTTTATTTGTTCTTTGTCTGTTTCGGTTTTTATGTTGTAGCATTTTTCGTATGTTATGTATTCGCCTAATGTCGTGTTGGTTGTATTTATTTTTAGAAATGTAGAGGTCCACTTACACCTTCACGTCTCGTTTAGAAAGTGGACATCGTCAATCGCCAAATCGTATTATTTCTACGTTTACGTTAATTGAAATTATAGTAACTTTTGTATATCATTATCATTTGATTATCATTCTCAATTTATAATATTAGCATGATATATGGTATGTATTATCCTATTTTGTCAGGGCTTAACATTATTATTATTCTGTAAGTACTGCCTGATTCTATTAGTAGATTGATTTTGATTTGGACAAATAAATCTGATAAATCTGATTAAATCTGATAAGTTATAGATAAGGCAATTTCATTTAAGATTTGGGTGTTTTTGACCAACAATTAATTTGGAATGATCATGTAACTTTTATATTCCAAATAAGGTTTCCAAATCATTGGCATTATCTAGAGTTAAGTATATCTGCCCCAAAGAAGCGCTGAATAGGCTGCTGATGGCACTTGTAATTCACACTTTGATTATGTAGTTGTTGTATGGTCAAATTGTATGCCTAATTATCTAATTCTCTTCAAATCTTCTAAAGACGTGCTAGAATATGTTAGTGCTGTATCAGAACTCCTATTGCTGACCTAATGCATTCCCTAATTGGTGTAAACTTATAAAAAGGTGGGAAAAATAACATCTTGTTATTCTTGTCTTTAAATGTATCAATGGTTTCTGCCCCACTTTATTTGAGTTCCTAATTTTCTTTTGTTGGCATATGCATAATAAATGCACTCGTAGACAAAGTTCCAAAACCTGGTGCCCTCTTTGGAACATACTCAAGGTAAGCGGTCCTTTATTATAGAGGACTAAGGCATGGAACAAACTTGAAAATCAGTGTCCGGCAGAATTATGATGCATGAATTTAACATGTTTAAAATGCCATTCTTTAAGTAAATTATACACTTCATGCTTGTCAATTCATTTTAATGTTATCTTTTTGAGAAAGGCAGCTTTCCATTGCACAAGACATTGTATGACATGTCCTGTATGTGAAATTGCTTGTTGCACCTATAAAATATTTCTAAAATGTGTGTGTGTTTGGTTGTGTGTGTGTACATTGTGTGTGTGTGTGTGTCCGGTGGTGTTGTGGGTGTGTTTGTGCAGCACCGCATGTGCTCATTATGTGAACAAAGCGTGGGTGTACGCATCGAGTGGGTTTGTTAGAGATTGTAATACCTACCATCTATTCTTTTGTATTACCTAGTTTTATAATAGTCATGTACTTTGTTTTTTATGTATTTTAAATGTACATGTATTGTAAATGTTTTGCAGTGCCGTCTTGGGAGATCAGTACTAGATCCTGAAGAAAGGTTACCCGGGTAAAGAAAGATAAAATAAATAATAATACAAAAATACATACGGACACACATAAATTTGACTAGTATGTGCCCCTGAACATTCGTTCAGGCGAACACAAAAACAGGAAATTGAGTGTACTATGCACGTTCCAAAAACCCTACAGACAGGGTCCACACCTCGGTTGAAATTACAAGTTTTGTGGACAGCCTTTCCCTTTATTAAACCGTAGTGTCCCTGCATCGATCGCGGCAAAAAGAGATATAGATCACAGACGGCCTCCGGTGTATGCACATAACTACGCATCGAGTTGCCCAGCTTTTTGTCGATAGAATGGGGATTTAATTAGGTAATTGGTGTTTTTCACGTTGGTTGTCCTCTCCCGCTTACTAGGTCCTGGTCTACTCCATTATGCCGTTCAGTATTGAACCTTTTTATTTCAAGGGTACTGCACACGTACACACCTCTTTCAATCATTTTACAAATGAAGAGCGGCCGCTCATTCCTCTCCATTACTGAATGGTGACGTCATATTTGCGATAAACGCTGGGTGAGATTTGAAACTTCTGTATGTGGTGTTCATGACGTTCGAGAGACTTTTTTTAGACCGTCGGGTGGTAAACATTACTATTCGCATGATAATGGGAAAATCCGGTATGGTTCAGGCTATCCTGAACTGAAAACAGAATTTAAATATCCTTCCGTGTTCAGCATTTTTGTGGTGATTTTTATGTCAGTCACCGTTGCGCTCATGAGTCAATCACGGAAATTGATGGTTGAAAAAAGTACTCCTAAATCATGGTCGATTATGCGCGATATACTGTGACTAGTGAGATTCTACTATGTTGTCGTATTACTTACGTAGATCAATTTTCCTGACCCAGAGCGTCCCAATCATTGCAAGGTGACATTCACTTAAATAAGATGACAATGAAATATGCATGGCTATTTCCGGCAGTGGAACCAAGTTGAACTGGGAATCGCATGGATATTGATTGGTGTCATAATTATATGCGCGGAACGTGTTTGTGGGCGCGGGTCAACGCATGGTTTGCATGACACTTACAATGTACACACTTCGATTGTGTGTATATTAGGTCAGTCAACCCGATGTAATAACATGTCGGTCGAATTCAGCGTCGGTGGCTTGTCACTAAAATTTGTTTATACCGGCGTCAATGGAGAGCTTGTTGTGCTAGCAACTCAAGCTATTCGTTAAGTGGATAATAAAATGCATTTTCATTATCGTCTCAAATCAATCAACTTTTAAGGAGGCACTGACACATTGAAAAATAGTGCGCCCTCTAGATTTTTCAAAATTGGACATTGTTTGCATGGTTAAAAGTTTGTATATAATTAGTCTCGACTGAAATTAATTAAGCCAAATCACGCGCGCTTGAGGTGTAAACAGAACGATTTTATAATTAGTGTCGCCGGCGACATTAATTCAAGCAGACGACGCGGAAATGCGTTTAACACAAAACACACACATGCACCTTTTTTGACCGATCTGTGACCTCTCGTTGTGTTTAATATCAATGAGTAAGAGACTATGATATTCACGATTGTTGATAAACTGCAAACTTAGAGTTAGCCTACAAATTACCTGATGCCTCTGTTTTTTTTGGATTGTTATTTTTTATGTGTACAATATATCTGTAATTCTTCCAATGCCCTCGCGCTGTCATTTTCGAGCAAATTGAAAGAATTTCATAGTTTTATGAAAATGTCATTCTTGTACCCGCTTTATTGCCTTGGAATGGTTTTTTGAAATTATATGTCTATAAAGAGAAAGGAAAAATACTTTTTAGAGTGTAACGTTCAAACGCGGATGTAAGGCACTCGACTGTATTTATTAAAATACATATAGGTGTCCCTGGGATGTAAAACTAAAAGTATTTAAAAGCCCTTGCCAGGAATTCGGGTATAACAAAATCGCCAGACAGGCAAGGAATAATAATAGATTAAGGGCACTAGCATGGAGTAACGTCAATTCTCTTCTCCCCCACTAACTATTCTCCCCGAAAATAGGAGAAAGATTAGAATTAAATAAGTTTTTGCAAAGCCAACGCTGACTCAGGAATTGAATTAAGAAATGTATATAGCTGTTGAAAGGTACTGATACCTTCAGTCCTACTGCAAATTCCCGTTACACCTATAGACTGCAATTAAATGTAATTTATTGACCACTGAAAGTCATAAAAAGCATTTTTTACTTCTTGATTGTTTTATTGTTTCCTCTATTTCAGCAATGATCATTTTAAAAAAACCTAGTCATACTGTAATACATGTAAATGGCATGGTAATATACTTCTATTATACAGTAAATTCCACCAAAAAGTCGGTTGACTAAAATCTAAGGTATCATTAGGTGTACACCACTACTATAGGAAAGTATAATATTATAATAATCTGTAACAGAAATCAGTTTACTTTGCTCGCCGATATGCGTAACCATATATCCTTATGCAAGCATCTTTTCTCTCTTTGACGCGCATCACCTTCTATGTACAAACGAACTTCTTCACACCATTTTTATATCATACTAAAAAGCGCGCTACTGCTTAATATAATTAACCTGGTTGGGTCAATTTGTATCGATTTATACCAAGCACAGAAAGGTCAAAAAGATTCGCCCTGGGCCAAATTCTCAAATTACAGTTCACATTCTATAATTTTCCTAGACCCGTAGTACAATTTGTGTTGAAATAGATCGAAGTCCATATTAGCGAAAATGTCAGTGGTTTAGTACTGACATCGTCTTTGATGATATGCTGTTGACAGTGGGATATCACAAGGTTAAACTTACACTTCACAAAATATTTCCAATCCATGACAATTGTTCCATTATACAGTTTGCTAGTATTTCCGATATTGCGTGTTGTTCATCCACTTCACATGGGCTATCGGACCTCGTCCACGCGCATTGCTATTCCTTCTTCCGGGTTTCCCCTGAATGTACATGCACGACCCCGAGCAGTGAATGGTTTGGAATAGATCACACACATGTATTTATGCATGTGTGACGTCGTAATTAACACATCGTGCCTCGATTTGTTGATGGTTTCAGAATTCTTTGACATGTGGTACGTCGCATGGATAGCGGTTCCCGCTGCCAAAACCTAGACGCCTTGGATAATATTGTTGAGTGTCCGGTAAAAGCTTCTTCGTCTATGGTAACAACTTTTCGTTAAACAAATGAATTACTTTATTACAATGACATAACTGTTTACAGAATGAAATAAGCCTCATGGTATCTGTGCTTCCTGTGACTTTAAATATAGTATATGTAAATGCGATCTCCAATAAATTGAGGTAAATGCGTCATAATAAATGTGCGCATGTGCCATACCCTGACATTTTGGCTCATACCTAACCCGCGGGGTCGGTTATATTCAAGCATGCACCATAAACTATCAATGAGGACTTTTGTCCCTTGTACCGATGTTCGAATAATAAGCCTGTACATCCACTTTGTTTGTCCGAAATATTCCTTGCCATACTCGTGGGCCGTATGTCCTCTGGCCTTGAATCCCACTGTTATCCCCAATACGTTAAATGCTTTCTTTAGTAAATATTCCGGTAGCATCAACAAAATTGCCTGGTTCACAATGCTTCACATGTACCCACATCTCTGCATCTCGTATCGTAGACATTGACAGAACCCTTCCATAGCTCTTTTCGTGGTGACGTAGCAGGAACGAGACGGCATTGCCTGCCGTGCAAGACCGCTGGTATTTGGTTACAACACGCCGCTTGAAAATAAAGTGCACGATAAATGAATTAGATAAGATGGTCTATCTTCTTCATGTACGTGAACTGATAATAATAATTTATAATAGCATGTCGAAAAAATTTTAATGCGCCATATCCACCCTAACGGATGCTCAAGGCGCGATTGCCATTACTATACTACTGCTGCCATCAGGAAATCGTCACAATCGTTTTCGCTTCATCAAGGTGACAGCTGGCTAAGAGGAGGTCGCACAATTCCTATCAGCACTTAGATTGTAATATCCCCCATAACAGCTCCCCATTATCGCGTGGGTCAACGAGCAATTGAGACTAAGTATCTTGCCAAGGACACAACACGTGACCACAATGGGCTCGAACTCACGATTTTAACCGTTCATGACCACATTCGTGCACTTTTCCACTAAACCACACGTGCTCCTAGTTACAGAGATTCTAACTGACCTTTAGAGATATACCCATTGAAGTTCACCACAGACAATATACCACAAAGAAATTTTAATCGGAAGTGGGACCTTTTAAACAAGTTCAATTGAAGACCTAAAAAAC
>JAMKCH010022226.1:0-20647 GCA_023653785.1 Ophioderma brevispina | reverse complement strand
TTAAGGGGCAAAACAAATTTTGAATAGCGCCATAAAAATGCCATGGCGGATTTTATTTTTTTCTTACCAAAATATGCGCAACTGATATTTAGGCAATTACATAAAATCTTGGGTCCATGTGAACCCCCTTATACACAAGTGTTAACTGTGTTTGTATTATTCTTTCCTATAGATCTTGATGAGCAATTTAAGGATGGCAAACTGGATGAACTACTGAAACCTAAACAGCAGCAGCCTCATATGAGATCCTTCTCAAAAAGTATATCAGTGGAGACCATTAGGAAGCCAGATGGGGTGAGATAAAGTATATGTTATCTATGTAAAACTCTTAAAAGAAACCATATGACTTCAACTGGATTTTAAAAAGAGGCCTTCCTCCAAAGTAATTGCTGGAAGTGACCAATATTTTCCAAAACAGGAGTCCATGAACACCTGATATGTCGTGAGGATGATCACACGATATTCAACGGTATATTTTGGATATTTACAGGCATTTGTGTATATGATCACATGATGCTTGCTGATTTTTGTTTCAGATCTCATGTGCTTGCCTGTGAAATATTTTATGCAAACAATCAGAATATCGACACATGCTATGGTCAATTTTAAGATTGAAAATATGAAAATCTTTGGTCTGTATGCACAAAAAGTTAGACCCAGTGTAAAGTTAGAACTGGTCTAAGCCAAAATTAGTTTTGTCCAAATTAACAGTTATTGTCCCCAGGACTGTAAAATGTGCTCTGTCAATATGTCTGATAAAAATGTTAACCTGGAATTTCAGTGATAAAAATGTTAACCCTATTTGTCTGGAGCTGAATTAAGGGGGGTGGTCTGGTGTAGTTGTCACTTCTTAGTGCTCATGGCATTTGACAGGGACATATGTTACGCATCGCGTAAATACTAGTTCGCCTTGTTTACATTTTCTTCATATAGTAATTAGTAAATTTAAAAGGTTCAAATGTAAATAATAATAATAATGTGTATTTTTAATGCGCGACATATCCACGTAAACGTGCTCAAGGCGCTGTGCGGCAGCCATGAAAGGCGCTCAGCACATCAGAGAAACCATAATACCAGAACAGATTTATGCCAAGAAGCTCGATTTTAGAAGCAGGAGGAAACCGGAGTACCCGGAGAAAACCTGCGGGAACGAGTATGGATCGAGAAACCAAATTCACATAAAGGACCGAGAACGAGCCTCTATCGGGGATCGAACCTGGGACCTCATTGGTGAAAGGCGAGGGAAGATACGCTGCGCCAACTCGTTTCAAAATTAATACAAAATACCTCATGTCAATGCTCTCTGTTTTTGCTCAGATATTACCTTCCAAGTAACCAATCAAAATAGTGCTTAGATGCTGATAGATAGGCAGGTAGTGTTGGGGTGGTTAAGGTGCAAGTGCTCAGCGATACACAGACTTCAGTGAAAAGTTTTCAAAATGGTGCACTTTGACACTGACCCTTCGATTTGTTTATAACAATTCATGATATCTTTAGTTTAGGGCCATATGCAAAAAAGGATTATAAGATCACAAAACTCTTTTCTAATTATTTGAAAAATCCTCACTGACATGTTAAATATTTTTTTTTTTCAGACCATAGAACAAAGACGTACAGAGAGGGATTCTGACGGTAATGTTAAAACATCAGTGACAACCTCACAGGATGACCAGAACCCAGTATTTACACAAGGCCATCCATACCTAGTTGGAGATGGCCTAATTACGCCTTCGGATGAAGGCAGATCACAGAACAATCCCCTCTTTGAAATTTTTGGACATGGAACCGGTGACTTATACTGTCACCAATGAAAGACACTTTGGCCCGTATTCATAAAGGTTATTTAGCGCGTATTTTTAGCGAAGCAAATTTTTGGATAAACGTACCGCTTAAGTAAATGCAATTCCAAAAGAAGTTTAAAATAAACGCAATTTTAAAATGCATTCTTTTTTAAAAAAATTTAAACTAGGTACAGGGCGAGTTTTAAGAAGTGTTTCATGTGTGTTTGCAATCAAGTTTTAAACGTTTTCACTGCACTGCCCAATTTGACAGCCAGGTATGGCACATATCATACCCGGCCCAGTTGGTGTAATACCCTAAATGCTACGGAAAGCCGTATACACTAAGGACTTTTGTACAATTCTTTTTTAGCATCTTTAACTACATAATGTTTACTTTTGTGACAGCTTCTGTTAAAGTAATCAAATTTTTAAACGCAATTTTATTTACGCGATGCTAAAATCGCGTTTAGTTAACAAGTTTTTGGAATACGGGTCCCTTATGTTTAAGAAAAGCTCGGTGTTTCTGTACCTTGGCCCTAATGGTCTATAATGTTCTGGTGTTTGGGTATGGAGATGGCTGAGCAGCTTAAATCTAGTTTTTATCCAAGGATATTTACGCATGTTTCATGAAAATCTTCATATCTCACTGAATGGCAATACACACTTCAAAAGTGATCTTGGCCAAAATGCATATTCTTCAGGTTCAGGTTTCGGTTATTCCCATCTCATTGCCCATACAGTAAAATAAAATATTGTACCAAATATAAAATATGAACATGAATTTAATATAACAAAAGACTGAATTAGATATAAATAATATTCAATATGCAAGAGATGTGGATGCCACTTAAAACGCAGGCTGTAATTATTGGCACCCATGCCGTAAGTTACACATACACACCATTAATTATGAAACTTAGTTTGAAAAGGTATAAACATACACATAAATCTAAACACACGGGGAAAAAATAAGGTGCTGACCAAAATTACAATTATTAGATTTTGCAAAAAGATAGAGGGAAAAAACAGTTAAATAAATAATAATATAATTCCCCAAATCATAATACAATCATGGCAACCTAAAAATCAATGAGCTGTTTTTTGAGAGTGCTTTAAAAAAAAATAGCTTAGGGATGGGGACTGTTTAAGACTGTCATTCAATGAATTCCATAAAATGGCCCCTTGAATCCAATTTGTTTTCCGCAAGTCTGGTGTTTGTCTGTCTAACGTACAAGTCCTTACGATGATCGGGTGTCATAGGGTTGGACGTCTTGTCTGGTCCACAAAAAATGATCATCTAAGAGGTTTGGAGTAATAGGTCATGATGGTAATTTATACATAGACTGGCAAGTCCTGAAAGACGAGATGTCATGAATTTTAAGCGTATTCATGGAGGAGAAAAGAGGGTCTATGGGCTAACCAAAGTGAAGTAGTACATGACCGTATGATCTTTTTTTGTCATTTAAAACATAGAAGTAGTGGGAAATTATTTTTTATCTGCCCAGATAATGGCACAGTAGGTGATGTAAGGGAAGACAAGTGCATATATAAGGTTGGTCAGTGAATCAAGGGCAGAAAGGGTTTAACTTTTCTGAGATACCGTTATAATTTTAGAATTATTTTAGTAACATGTGAATTGTGTGATTTTCCAAGACATTCATCATCATTAAACACCTAAAAATTTAGTTGTGTGCACTTGTTCAAGTGGTTTTATTGTCATAATAAGTTTAAATATCGTTTGGTGGCAAAGGGTTGTGTTTATTTCTGATACCATAACATAGTTTTTTTAATGTTTAGAGAAAGTTTATGTAATTTTTAAACCAATTAGATATATGGGTAAACTCTTTATTTAAAGTTTATTCAAGTAATTTAGGTTTCTTTGTTAGAATACAAAATATTAGTGTCCCTCTGCGGAACATGATAAAGATTGAAGATTAGGAGAGCACTGAGGGAGTTCATTTATATAAAAGTAGAAAAAAAGAGTCCTAGAATGAGCCTTGAGGGACGCCGCAAATGCATCGAAGAAGTGGACGAGTGGTGTTGGTTATAATCAACCAATTGTTTGCGGTTACAAAGGTAATTTTCAATCGCAAGTATTGGCAGTACCTCTTATACACGGCCTATTTTTGTAATTTATTAATCGAATTTTGTATCAAGAGTATCGAAGGCTTAGCTGAGATCTAGAAAGATTCCCCCCCGCATTTGCAGAGTTTTTTGGTCGGGGTCATAGTATGTTATCATAGGTTTATTGATGCCATGAAGGGGAGTTTTTAGGTCTAAGCCAAACTGGGCGAGGAGTGGAGGAGTTTATGTTTATCAATAAATGCGATGATTCGGTTATAAATTAATTTTCCAAAATCTTGGATAAGGCTGGAAGGATGGAATTGGCCGGTTAATTGTTGAAAGAATGCGTATCACCAGTTTTAAAGATCGGAATACTCCGCTACTTTTAATTTAGATGGGCACAATACCGGGTGGATATCGCAAGATTGAATATATACCACTGGGCTTCAATAATTTTTGGTAAAATTTGTTTAACTATGTTTTAGCTAATACCATCGGCACCACAGCTATTACGAGGTTTCATTTGGTGAGGTAAGATCCCAACATTCTTCCTTATTTGTAGGCGAGAGAAATATACTGGGGAATTGAATGAAACGCATTTGGTAGGATTAAGTTATCAGGAGGGAGTATTTTAGCAGCCAGTGATGGCCCTATGTTGGTCAAAAAGTCATTGAATTTGTTGGGCGATTTCGACTGAACTTGATTTCAGAGCAATTAGAGTCGATAAAAGTATGAGGGTGGTTTTGGGGTTTTTATTTCGGACCGAAAGATTTTTAGGGTTTTGCCATTTTTTTTTAATGTTTGTTCCTATAGCATCATCTTCTGCTGTGATATGATTACGTTTAGCAATGCGCAAGAGATAATTTAGAGTATGCGATATTTTTTGTATTTTAGTTTATGTTTATCACTGGTTGTTGGAAGTCGGTATTTTCTAAATAATTTATCTTTAGTGTTAATTGATTTAATAAAGGCCCAATGTATCCAGGTTTCCTAGGTGTTTTACGTTTAGATAATTAGTGGTTTTAACAGTACAGTGGATATTAAATATATTTAAAGTTTGGATTGAAAAGTATTGAAAGCCCCGTTTCGGGATTATCATCATCTTTACACTGCTGCCACGTTGTGGATGATAATCCTTTTAAAACCCCCGGATGTTTTTTTGGTTAAGTTTGGCGTGAATTTTATTTAGGAAATTACTTTTATATACAAGCTAACTGGCTTTATTATGTGAAAAGTTTGATGAACAACAGGGAAATGGTCTGAAATATCTGTGACTAGGACGGCCCGAATTAACATTGGCTTAGATATCATTTGTTATGATTTATCTATGTCGTGGCAGTAGTTTTTTCTGTAATTTGGAGGCCTATCAATGGTAGGGAACAAACCCATTTGAAAAATAAGATTAATGAAGTCGTTGACTTTAGGATCAGAGTCACAATCAGAAGATAAATGTTATAATCGCCCATAATATAACAAGTTTTGGTTTACATTGTTAACTGTATTTAAAGACACGTGAACTCGTGATGAAACTCATCAAGGTTGACTGAATTGGGCTATAGATAATACCAACTATGTTTTATTATTGCTGGATTTGGTTGTCGTCATTTATTTCGATAAATATAGAGTCGCAATCAGGGCAATTAATGTTAAGGTCGGTCCTTGTCTCATAGTCAATATTTGGGGTGAATGAAAGGGAGGCACCGGCCCCCCTCTTCGTTCTTGACTAATGGAATTTATTAACTGAATAACTCATCGTTCAACTAAGTTGATAATATAATCATAATTAACCAAGTTTCGGTAAAACAAAATATGAAAGTTTGATTAATGGTAGAGCGATCATTAGTGACATCCGGTGGAGTGCTTACTTAGACTACGAACATTATAATGAAATAATACAACTGATATCCTTGAGATTTATCAAATCGTTAAGACCGTCGCAAGGTAATAATTACAGTTGGACTTTTATGGTCAATGTAGAAAAAAAAGAAAAAAAAAAAAAAGACAGTCATTATCAGATGTCGAAGAGTGATGATTGAGGATACTATCGAATTGAAATGGGTCAAATTTGGTACATTCAAAATACAATCAGTACCTTGGACTGGTGGCCAGAGAACAAAAGTGGGGAAAAATAGTACAATTATCAATACACTACAAAAAAATTAAATATTTAACATAATCAACAAATATTAATTTTTTAGATACAAATTATATTAATTTTAATACAAATTTCTACAAGTGCGAGAGATTTGTAGGGCCTCACGAAATCATATTCAAAGATGGTTTTATCTTTGTAGACGTATCAAATGTGTGATGGACGTTTTGGGAAGAGAAAACATAAGACATGTTAAAATTTGACTCATAAATAAAACTAAGTAAAGCATGCTATAGCATACACCTAGTATTTAATCAATTGCATGACAACCCATACAGCAACACCCAGCAGTGTGTATGAAAAAGACGAGCATATGTTTGCAAGGTGACCACAAGATTTGGTCATACAGAGATTGAGAAGGATCAATAAGTTTATCGCAATTGAATAATAGGTTGGAGGGAGAAATTAAAACATGGTACATGGACATACCTAGAATCACTTAGGGGGTAAATATAATGATATACTATTGGACCATTAAAAAGTATACAGCATTCACAGAATGCTGTGTCCTCTGCCATCACGGTTTGTGGAATAGGGAAAAGGTCACAGAGGTCATCATCGACACTTGAGGTCACCAACATATGGGACACTAGTACCCACTGAATCAGTGTCATGAAAATGTGCACATGTGTGTGGGAAATAGTGCACATCATGTCAATGGGTTAATTTACCAGGCCAAATAGACAGAAGCACACATACTACCAGAACAATCTCAATTGCATTTGTCTTGCAGATGAGCACAACAGATTACACCAAAATTATATTTTAAAAAGGTAACATTTGATAGTAATGACAAGCAGTTATGTAAATCTAAACACAGAGTAGTATTTTGTGAAGTTTTATGTAGAATGGGCTAAGTAACTACAGTTGAAACTATATGTCCTAATGACTAAGAGAGGCAAAGCAAACATAGCTAAACAGTGTAGTTCTCCCAGCTCCATTCAATAGATTGAAAAAAATGATATATTGAGGCAAAGATAAACTATTTGAAAAATTACAAGAAAACAATACATGTGGAAACAGGAACTCTACATTGGAAAAGCAAAAAGTTATGGGATCATTTAACACAAAAGTGAGAAAATTGACCATGATCTAAGTTGAGAGATTTAGAATTATCTGAAATATGTGAAATGTAATGATATCGAGATCCGTTGAGGAGGCATGTAAAAAGTGAAGACGGTCCATGTTAATACTCAGAGGAAAATTCTAAGTACTCTCAACTCAGATCCATAAATTGATACCCAAGAAAACTCTTTGTTGAAATTATAACCTCAATCATACAAGAAAAAAACTTCAACTAACCAAATTGTTTTTGAACAATGTGGGATCAGAATTATTTAAAAACACAAAGATTTGACTGAAATGGCAACATCCAATGAAATGAATGATGAGGTGAGCAGAGGGAAGTAGAATAAAAAGCCATAAGATGGGGTACGATCATAATCAAGTTAAGATGGCTTTAAATTGAAAACGACTGAATGAGGCAAGACAGTGGTTAAAATGTAATCCCCCTCAGCTCAGACAACATTCATAACAAAACCTAACAGAAAATAATATGTAAATTCAATATTATATGATGTGGCAAACAGCAAATTAAAAAAAAAAGCCGCCCGGCATTCCCGCATCAGCATGAGCCCCTGTCATTCAACAAACAAGGTCGGCAACCTATTTACCAAAGTAAAGTTGAAGCACAACGGCTCTTTGCTCAGGCGGGGAAAATACCAAAACCGTACACAACATATCATTCAAATAAGTGGGGTAGATAAATTTGGACAGTAAGAACATAAAATTAATGATCAATTGAAATACACTGTAGGCTGTATATTGTGATGACTGTACACAGATTACAACATACCACAACATTTCATCACCCAGCACCCCCATAGACCACAAATACAAAATTTGATTGGGGTAATTTGTGGTATATGCTTAGTAGTTAATAAACATAACTATACCAAATTGGAGTACTCATCATAACCACAATATACCACAGGTAACAAACAACAACAAGCTGCATCAAGTCCACAAGTCCAGGGCTGCCAATAGAAATTGCAGGCCCAGGGAACCTTGGTGTTACAGGCCTACATGGCGCGGGTCGGGCGTGATGCACGCGATGTCCACACTTCCACATTCCAATTACAAGATCACACACCACAAGCTACCACAAAATAATGTAGGTTCTGTACTAAGCACATACCAGCAATATTACATTGTGTGGTATTTTGGTGGTCTAGAGCCTTGATAGGGTTACGCTATAAGGGCTATGTGGCAACGGGTAATGAATTACATTACAGTCCCATGATTGAAGAGACTGACTTTTAAATAAGGTGGTGATCAAGGCTCTCCTTGTCGTGTATGGGTGCTTTAATGAAGCTAGTCATAACTCGCCAAGTGCTGCTAACCTAGGATGGAGCAAAACCCCAAGGGGAGTTACATATCACTCACCTATAACGTGCTATAGGAGGGCTGTAGGAAGCTATGCACATGCTCTCCTTAAAAGCAGTCCCTGCAGATAGCATTATGGTAACTATGCAAACACAATATTGATCAGAGTAAAGGAATTCCTTGTAATGCTCATGATAAACTTACAAAGATTAACAAGAAAAAAGGGTGATTTTTTATATTTTTGTTATGCATGCTTGTTATTTTGTTATTTTATAAATTCATTACAGATCGTTTAGCTAAACATGTTAACCACAATCATGTGAATGTCTAAGTTAACATAAAGCCAATTAATTTTAATAGTAACAAGTTGGAAAAAAAATTAATATTCTTCATTGCAAATGTTGCATACATTGATGGACACATTATGTCTATCAAATGTAACATTAGCAGTTAACATGATGATTTGGGCCTACCTTTTTTCTAAGGATTTAATTTTTTTGATATATTGTGTGTTTTAGCACACTTTATTCATATCAAGCTCAAACTCATGTTTGGTGGGCCCAACCACCCAGCACTTCACATTTGGTGAGCAAAACTAAGTGAAAATGAGAAAAAAATATTTTGTCATGTGCCCTGAGCCCTTACTCCGCGAAAGACTTGTGTCGTCAGTCTGTTCAAGGTATTTTGGTTCAGATGTTTTGCAATTTGGTTGAAGTTCCCCATTTCCAAGTATCAATTCAAACCAAACTTGAAACAAAATCAGGGGGTGTGTGGGGGAACGGGGTAACCTTTTTGAGATTGAGCTTAAAGGTGATGTGGAGGTCAAATATGTCCCTTTTGGGTAAAGTTTGGCAATTTGGATAGTTCCCACTTTTTTATTGCAACTTGGACCTGTCTCTCGGGTTCAAGAACAGCTTGTTATGCTAAATAGATACTGACAACTACTCAAACCCCATCGGTATGGAACTGTATAAAGGCAAAACTAATAAATCTGTTTTTCTCAACTCATACAAAAGGATCATTCTCTGACACTACGCACTCAATGGGATGTGCTGAAGTGACTTGTGTTAATAAATATATTTATGCTCTAAATGATGAGACTTTGTTGCAGGTGATTGTGTGTGTTTTGGCAAAAACTTTTGCACCAAGGCCAGGGGTGAATATTCTTTTGGGAGGCCTTCAATTACTCCCAACTGCACCAATCATGGTCATGCTGCCATTCCCAGCTTTACTTCCAATATTATCCCCATACCGATTAACAATACAAACACACCTGGTGTAGTACTTCGGTGTTTTATATTCCCCTGTAAGGTCAAAGCTTCCTTCCCATCCCTTGATCAGCCAAGGGGGGTCAGGTTAGAAATATCATATGCGTTTTGGTTTACAGTCCTACCGGCCTCGCAGGTTTCTCCGGGAACTCCGGTATCCTCTGCTTCTAAAACTGGGCTTTTCTTCCCTAACGTGTATAATGATGTAAACGTGATGAATGAATTGATATAAAGTATGTTCATGACACTATATGACACAATAGTGTTGGCATGTTGTTAAATACTAATACCTCCTCCTTGATCAGCCAGCATATCTCAGATGTCCCATAGTAAGAATATTCAACTTCCAACCATTATAAGATGCAACATATGTGATATCATATTTTATTAACTCTTGTTTGGTTGGCCCCCCAAAAACAAGAAAATGAAGAAGCAAGTACAACAAACATGTAGAAGTCACACACCTGTTGAATTCAATGGCAGCAGCCCTTTGCAAGCCCTATTACAGTTTTTCCATAACTGACCATGTTTTAATCTAACTACCTTCCTTGACCTCTATGAATTCAACAACCTTTAATTAGGCGGACTAAGCTGTCAAGGTTGTGGCATTCCCATAGTGTCAGTGAAGGTGGTCAGTTCCTGGTCATGTTACGGAAACACCGGCAGGGAGGGGCAGGTTGTCACCCCAGAAGCATTGTATGGGAAAAAGCTTGAAATCATACATAAATCAGCCTTTTTTTTTGCCTGCTCACTTGGAAATTTTACCTCTACCCAGGAAATCTGCCTCAAAATTAACCTTCAGCTGGGAAAATCGGAGCCCCAAAACAGGAAATTTCCCCCCCCCCCCCCCGACTATTACCCCGTTCCGCCCCTGCCTACTAGATGGTACACTTCAGGATTTTGAGTGTTTAATTTGCACATAATGGATAGTGTAACTTGGAGTGGCTGTCTGCACTGTCGTGGAGTAGCTACATGTTTATACCGGCTCTCAGCGAGTATGGCATTTCTCATGTCATTTACTTTTTTTAAGCATATTTTTTGTATTTTTAAAAATGCTTGACCATTTATGATGCCCCTGATTCAAATTTTGTGATGATTTTCCTCAAAAATGACCAGGCGGTTCCCGGTTTCGCTATCACACTTTGCTGCGCGATCACCTGGCTGAATGACCCCTGATGACCCTGTAGTGACCTTTAAATTTATCGGCATCAACAATCCCACCTCCAAAGTTCATTTCCATACACAATCGTTTACCCCATTTGACCTCCGTTAACCTGATGACCCCCGTGACCTTTGATCCACTAACCACTACAACTCGGTCTTCGTTCGGTTAAGGGGCACCCACCAATTTTCAGGACCGTTCGACCCTCGGTCTCCGATCCGGTATTACTATATAGAGCCTCCTTTGACCTTGAATGACCTCGGATAACCGTGTCATGATCTTAAAGATTTTTTGGGCATCAACAATCAACCCCACACCTCCACGTTTCATGTCCATACACCATGTTACCCCATTTGACCTCCTTTAGCCTTAAATGACCCCTGATAACCTTTGATCCACTAACCCATACAAACTCCGGTCTTCGGACGGTCAGGGGCACCCACCCACCAATTTCAGTACCGTGCTGTCAGACAGACATTACCGCCAGTGTCATTTTTTTAAACCCAAATGACACTTTTTCAAATTCAACATTAACACAGTAAGTTCATATTGGGATTGAATACATAAACACTTGTCAACCAATTTACAATTAAACAAAATAGAAATTTTGTACTGGTTGCCATGGTAACAACGGCCATCTTGGATTTTTTATATCATTTTACCGAAGATTTGATTTTTCTCAGCCATATAGCACCGTACAAACTTCTAACCACTGTAAAAGACTTGGATAGGTTTGTTCTATGCAATTACAATAGGCATTTTTGCTTTAAGTGGGTGAACTAATAGAATAGGCATAGATTTGGGGAAAACATGTGTTTTTTTTTTGTACAAAAGCATCAGATTTTGACCAAAATATTCGAATTTTGTGGGTAATTTTCACAAAATGCTCTGTAATGTGCATTAACCATACATTTTGGCTGGAACTGGACAATTTAGCTCAAAGGTGCTATTATCTCTTAGAAAAATAACAAAACTCCAACAAGTCTCAAAAGTGGCGTTTTGAGAAAATTAGCGTTTAAAGTTTGTTACCATATTTATTGCAATTAAGAATATTTATGCAAATTTAATTGTTGAAAACAGCCAGGGTTTGTTAAATTTAATGTCTTACAACAAGACATTCTATTTAAAACCCCCCCACACCTTTGCCAACTTTTTGTATGTAGTTTCCAAGAAAATGTCATTTTAAGCCGACCAAAATTTGCACTTTAAAAACAATAAAATACATCAAGAAATAAAATACCTTTAAAAGAACTAGGAACATGTTTGATCGGATCAAAATTTTTGTCTGTACTAACTGACTTTGATCACGTGTAAACTACTTCAAAAACTACAATGTCTGATTAAAGTGAAATAAAAAGTAAATGGAATATAAAATTCAATATTTCTGTAGTCTATAAACTGTACACAACCAAAATTACATGAATTTTGCCTATCTTGGGTTTAAAGGGGCCTTATATAATAATGATTGTATATACCCTCATTTTCTACTTACCCGAAGACGTCGTATTTTAATGCAGGATAGATGCTGTGGTTAATTAGCTGTTGTATCTACTCCAGTATTGTATCCACCACTACACCACCCATAGTTTTCGGAACTAGAGATAGGCCGAGATGGCCATGTGTTACGTCTGGCCAGATGAAGGTGGGGCCCCTGTACATTGTATAGATGTGTGTGGCTGCATCCCCCCCCCGGCAAATGGGTGCCTGGTGGGTACAGACATGTGCCAATCCTAAAATGCATGGATATCTCATCAATAATGACATTTCAAATTAACTTCCAAGGGCCCTTGGGGTGTTTTTTGTTCAGGCATGTCTGAAGGGATTTTCAATTTACTAGACATGTTTTTTGAACTGTTGATGTTGGCACATAATTTTGAGTTCTGCTCCAGTGCTTGGAGAATGAATTGTTGTTTGATGAAACAGCATTCTTGTGGTGAGTTATGCATTACCCATACGGGAATGCATCCTCGTGCCCCCTACTGAGTTTGCGGATGTTTTTCATCACACATTATAATATTTGACCATCTTGAATAAACAAATGACTTTTAGCCAAAAAATATTTTACCCAAATATCTTTGGAAAGGGCCCAGTAACACACACATGCATGTGACCCAATGACTTTTTTACTCCTGGTTACCTAAGGAGATTTGATCTATATTTTCATTATATGTTAGAGCAGTTCAAACATTGACCCCATAGTAACCTGTTTCCCTGTCCTGGGGCCACCGCAGTAGCGAGTCTCCGCACACCATTCATATTTGCAAAGTTATATTTTTCTTGAATTTCCCGTGTTCAGATTTGTACCTCGTTCGTTTGATCAAAACCACTCTGGGCTGACGGTCTAATAGATAAGCTTACTATCCAGATGCAGGCTGCATTATAGCAAATAGTCCATGATGGTAAAAAAAATGTTTTTCAGAGCAAATACAAAAAAGCAATGTTTATTCAAAGAGATACATGGTTCCTGAAAAAAAAAAATTTGATGACAATGTTCTATCTATACAAGCTTTATAAGCTCTCTACTAAGAACCAAGCGCTTTACTAAGAAAAACATATAAACACGGCGTTCTCTCGAACCACAAGGTCCCCCGCCCGTCGCGATAGTAAATGGAGGGAAATATAATTTTAAGATCACAGGAGAATTGTGATGGAAGTAAGTGGTTCTCAACCACTGAGCTGTGCAATAGCCATTGCATTTGACGGTATCAAATGTGACTACAGTTGAAACCATACAACTACTTGTAGTTATTTGACCTTAGAGACCCTACCTTGACCTTGAATGACCTTCAAAATTTTCGATTTAGAATGTTGACACAAGTCCACAAGTTTTTCATGACCTACCACATTTGAGTTAGTTGACCTTGATAACCCCACGCCTTGAAATGGACCTTCAAATTTTCGGCAATGACTGCTTACTACACCCCTCAGTTTTCATGCCCATGGATACTACCATTTGTATGGATTTGACCTTGGAATTACCCCCCATGACCTTGAAATGACTACAAAATTTTTGAGCACTGAATGTTGACCACACCCACCAAGTTTCATCATCCTACCACTACTTAGTTGATTTGACCTTGGATGAACCCCCACATGACCTTGATGACGCTTCAAATTATTTTGCAGTGAATACTGACACTACACCCACCAAGTTTCATCATCCTACCACATTTGCAAAGGGTTATAGTACTTTTAATCCATTTGACCTTGAATGACCCCGCTGACCTTGAACGACCTTCCAATTTTTCGTCACTGAATGTTGACCACACCACAACATGGGGGGGGGGAGTTTCAATCATCCTACCACAATTGACAGGGCTATAGCAATTTAATTCCATTTGACTTAATGACCCCACATGACCTTGAATGACCTTCCAAATTTTTCGGCACTGAATGTTGACACACCCACCAAGTTTCTCAGTTTCCCCCTGCCACAATTTCCCAAGCTTATAGCAATGATCCCATTTTTGACAAATTTAACCTATTTTTGACATATTTGACCTTGACCCATGCCACTGACCCATCTCCAAACTCATCCGCCGTCTACTTGAGCGACATCTATGGTGCAAAGATGGACAACCCATACTGCTCAGATAAAAAGATTCGTGGTTTACAAGGTTTGTATCATTTTAAACCCTATTTTTGACCATATTGACCTTTGACCCATACACATGACCCACTAGATCCAGGCCAACGCGTACTTGGATACATCTATGTTGCAAAATGTGACAACCCCGCTTGCTTAGATCCAAAGATATCTAGTGGGACAACACCACACACGCACGACGCATAGATTTCTAGTCCCCTTCGCCCAGAAGCTTGGCGGGGGGGACCAATAAAGGCAACAAGCACTAATCACCAACAACTCTACATGGAATAGGATGTTTTAGACTACACTTGAAACAGGACACAGACTCAGTTTCACGAATCTCCTTAGGCATGTTATTCCAATATGCGAGGAGCAGCGACAGCAAAGCAGGAATCGCCGGTCTTTTTTATAAGATCTTAGCATGGAAAGGCGAGTGTAATCAGAGTGGGAACGGAGTCTGCATCCCCTTGCCAAGAGGATCATTTCTCTGTAGAAATAAATCACCCAAGTAAGAGGTAGCTTGTTCATTGAGACATTTGTTCATGGTGATAATTTTGAATTATGATTGTTGCCAAACTTTGGCCACTGTTTTGGGATTCTTTTCAAAAGTGGTTGAGCCATTTGTGACCTGGCATGATGAATGAGCGGAAGCGAAACGTGGATCCTGGGTTTTCCTACCGGAAATAATTTTTACTGAAATCATATCCCACAATGCACAACGATGTACGAGTAGATAAAATAAATAGCGCATATTATTCTATGTTGGTTTTTGTGTCATAACGGTCCCATTTTCTGACATAACTGTGCGAAAACCTTTGCTGTACATAATTTTACCAGTACGAGTACTCTTTGATTGCCTTTGTAATTTTTGCGCCACAACATGTGAGCGTAGTTTAAAGGATGCGCACTAAACCGCGAGCGTGCATGGATCATGCATATCACTCTTACATCGTTGGTTGCATTGTGGAATAGAAATTTCGGTAAAAAATGATTTCCGGTAGGACCCCAGGATCCACGTATTGAGCTGGCCGCCCTGTTTTTCTAACATCTGCCTGCATTTTCTTGTTTGATCCATCTGTACAGCACATTCAGCATTCCTCTTTTAGCCAAGTGACTGGAATTTGTGTTTCCCTTTCTTGTAAATAACATTCCACCGCTGTAACTTATAAATGCACCAGCTGGCTCACAATGAACATGAAATCTACCATCATGGTAGTCTCAAAACTGACCAATGTAACTTTTCACTCAGTTTTTTCCACGTCGCCTTTTGTGATCTACTGTCCGGCTTATTATATTCGACGAAACGAAACAGGCTCAGTGCACCCATTGGATTACACGCTTTATTCCATCAGAGTGTAAAATGTACGATAACTCTAACCTGAAAAAATAATGAAAATTTTATATATTTTAAACAGGAGTGATATTTGAACCCCAGACCATTGTATCATGGGGGGTCGGCTACCTAACAACCACAAGACCACAGAGAGGATTGTGTGCCATATTTACAATTCTATCCATCATACGATTATTTACAGAATAAATCGAATACGAAGCTGCTATCATTATCAGCACTCCACAATAGTGAAACTCCCTGTCTGGAAACAGTTGTCATTACACTGGTGATCAAAATCCTCACACCTGCATTTATCACTGGACTATAACATCCAAAAATCACTTTCAGAACATTGCTTCTTTAATGTGTAAACATAATATCTCTATCATCCTTTATTACAATAACTCTCACATTTGATATCAATTTTGAAACATTTTCAGTTAGTAGTCATTATGTTAAGTAATCATATACAGAATGTTGATTGGTGAATAATTATTGAAAATGTTTTCGTCAAATAAAGTAAAAATAAAACAATTAATAATCATTACAGAACCTCCGTTTCCACCACAATACATATTATCCCCAACAAAAATGACAGCAGCATGATTGTTTTCAATATAGCCATGCTCAGAACAAAACAAATGAACACAATCAATACCTACTCTAAATAGCAAACACTTGGCAGCACAAGCAATAAGAGCGCTTGCTTTGGATTTTGGTTAGGACATGTTTCCAACAACATTTTCATTTTTGGAAGTAAAACAAAATCTTTAAAAAATACAAAATACTGCAAGTTAAAACTTGCAAGACCCCCTGGCAGGGAGCAAATATGCAAATGACACAGTGCACGGATATTACATGCATGCACCACTACCCACAAACCAAGTTTCGTCAAATTTGGACATTAGGATCTGGTGGAAGTTTACATTTTTAGTAATGAGCCAAAAAAAGAGCAAATACACAAATGCGCTATAAAATATTCACAAATAATGATGACACAGTGCATGGGTATTACTTACATCCACCACTACTCACATACCAAGTTTTGTCAAATTTGGACATTGGGATCTGGTAGAAGTTCACATTTTAGTAATAAGTAAATCAGAGCAAATATGCAAATGAGCTCATTAATATGCACAAATAATGATAACAAACTGCATGGCTATTACTTGCATTCACCACTACCGACATACCAAGTTTTGTCAAATTTGTACATTGGGACCAGGTAGAAGTTCACCTCTGTAGTTATTGAGCCATCAGACAATATGCAATGAGCTCATCAAAGATTCACAAATGATGATAACACAGTTGATGGGTATTACTTTGCATCACCACTACCCACATCCCAATTTTGTCAAATTCGTATAATGGGATCTGTTAGAAATAGTTTCACGATTTTAGTTTATAAGCTGTAATCTTGTTTGAAAGGCTTGAGAATGTTACAAGAGAGACTTGCACAGGATTCCTGGTGAATCAGAGCAAAAAAACTTGTACAGGTTTTTCAGGGGAACAAGAAGCAGAAAAATCTGAATCACAAGCATGGAACCTTTGCTGCAGCCCTGTCTGACACAGCGCAAATAGTGTAGATACTAAGGGTCTGTTGTGCAGGTGTCATCTAGATCGGGTCATGGGTCAGGTGGTTACTGGTGGAGACACAGACAGGCGCGCCAACAGATTTTGCTTTGACAAAATCCCCCTTCTGCTAAAGCCCAGAGGGATAAACAATAAGCACATTTGGTCCAATATTTGACAAATGAGGCCTGTCAAACCACCAATCACGTACATGTGCAGTTCCAATTCTCACAATTCCAAGTAAGGTGTGCCAGCAAAAAAATGAACGTTTCCCGATGCATCATGGAAAAGTCAATATCCAGAACCTGCGTAATACAAATATTACACCGGCACACTGATTATTTAGTGTATGTCCAATATAATGGTTCCGTTGCGTGCGAATGCACACTAATACGGCTATTTACAATAATAAAACCTTTCTTCTTTTGATCACAACTCTTTCGTTTTTCACATTCTAATCATGCTACTTGCCGTTATTCAATGAAAAGTTGACGGCGATGTTAATCCTTTCGGAAAAATTAGACTGGCAAGGGTAACCATGGGAGCACACCGTTTGCGAAATGTGAAGAATTATTTTTATGTTACTATTATGCATTTTTTAAGGGGTTTGACGTGTTAGTGATCTACTCGATAAACATTTTCCAGAATTCACACATATGGTATTTATAACAGTTTGATTAGAATCTGAAATAAAAAATGGGGGGTCACCGACTTTGCTTTTGAGCTATAGCCAACAACAAAAGGTATGGTTTTGTCACATTTTCAAACCACGCAGTCTATGGGAAAAAGTCAAAATTGACGTTTGGATCGCCTACAAAATAAAAACTTCTCGATAAAATTTTGTAATTTCTTATGTTGAGGTCCTCGATGTCGTTCTTGAAAATTTTGAAAAAAATGAGGGTCACCTTCTTACACTTAGCTTTTTCCATACACGCCAAAAACCCTGAAATTGGACATTTTTTTCAAAATTGGGCCTCTTATTGGGCAAGCAAGAAAAATGCGCGCCACATTCGACATGCAGCAAAGCAGGAACCAGGCGTAGAGATCGCGATTTTAGTACATTCAAACAACGCACAGTTATCCCACGATATCTGCGCATGATACTTCGCAGCTCAACTAAAATTATTCCATTGTCGAGACTGTGTCTAAACAGAATGCCAAGATTGTAAAGCAGCTTGGCGTACAAATCACACGTCAAACCCCTTCAACTCTTTCCAATGTATTTTTTTACTATGTGATTGTAGGTGTTGTCTAGATGTTAAAGTTGCATTTGCCAGCACCTCTATTTAATTTATGGTTCACTAGATATGCCCACTAAAGATCATTTCCAAATTTCTTTTCTGATGTGCATTTTGAAATGTTAGTGACCAAATACAGGGTGAGTCCAAAAAACTTGACCCTGATTGTGTCCGCCATTTTGAATTTTAAATAACATAAATCTAACACATGTGGTATCATCTGAAAGCCAGTTCACATTATCTTTAATTTGCTGGCAAAGATTTTCATATCGGTTTGGTATAGACTTAGCTACAGTCGTTTGAATCACGTAAGTCTCTTTTCCGCTCTGTCACGGATTCCAATTTGCTTGAGTTGGCCGCCGTGCATTCAAATGGGAAGCCGTGGATAGGGAAAAGCTGACTACTTGATTCAAAAGACTTGTATTGCGGCCTATACTTATCGGATTGGAATGAATTATCTTTGCATGCATAAAGATACTGAAGTAGGCTTCTGATTATACCATATAGTTAGATGGTAATATTATTTAAAACGTCAAAATAGGCGATGCAAATCAGGGTCAAGTTTTTTTTTACTCCCCTGTATTTGCAGCCTGGACCCCCTAGGCCACTGTGTTCCTTGGTTGTACCTCGTCCATTGTTCAGACACAAATAAAACATTTGTTTTTCTTAAATAATGATCAAATTTACATGTTATACTAGGCCCACATTATACATGGTTAGATGAATAAAACTCTAACTGTTTGGATATATGAAATGCCCTGTTTAAGTCATGCATTTTCTTAAACAAATGATGTTTAGCCAAAAATTTAAAACAATATAGGCAAGTATAATACTCTTGACACAAAGTGGAAATTTGCATGTTTCAGATTTAGCGTGATTTTGCTAAATATTACAAAATCGGTGCAAAAAGCTTATTTTTCTCGGCACTTCTTAATGCTAAAAACTCTCCCATTTAAAATTAAACATGAGCCAATTATACAAGTTTAGGAAAAACGTAACATAATGATGCTAAATGTTGTAAAATCATTTTTTATTTGTTTGAACTTTTAACAACTGCCTTTTAAATTTAACTGCTTGTTACAATGCACCACCAATGTTGCATTTGACGCAAGAAGGCACATAAAAAGAAACCTTGACAAACAATTGGCATAAATTCTTAAAAAATGACAACCAATTTGGGACCTAAGTGGCAGGATTTCGGGATGGAATTAAAAGCCAATACAATTAAGAAAAACCATTTCAGTCAGTAATGAATATTCTGTGCTTACCCTGTTTTAAGGGTTAGGATGGAATATGCCTCCATTGTTTTATCACTTACAATGGGCTAGAGGTGATATTAAGTTTATAGGAAATACTATTGTCAGCTACCCTCCCAGTATGTTTACAGAGAATTATCTTATTATGACCTTTATTTATCCCTAGTGTAACTCAGTTTGTACTTAATCAAAGGTCATGGTCAATCCTAGTGAACACAATATAGCTACAATAGTTGGTACATGGTTGCAATGATCTTGGTCTACATGAATGTTATTCTCAATGTATTTATCAAAGGTCATGTTCCATCTTATAGTGAACAACACGATAGCATCCAATAGTATGTTTACCATAGGAATTGCATTATGATCTTGGTATCCTATAATGTTTCTCAATGTACTTATCAAAGGTTCAAGTTAATTTTATAGTGACACACACTATAGCTCAATAGTATGTTTACCATGGATTGTATTATGATCTTGGTCACTCTGGTATTATCTCAATGTACTTATCAAAGGTCAAGTTACATCTTATAGTGAAAACACTATAGATCAATTAGTATGTTTACCACAGGATTGAATTATGACCTTGGTCTCCTAGTGTTAAATCAATGTTTGACTTAATCAAAGGTCATGTTACATCTGATAGTGAACACAACTATAAGCTACCATCGTATTTTACCATAGTGATTGCATTATGACTTGGTCTCCTCTAGTGTGAACTCACTGTTAACTTTATCCAAAGGTTCATGTTAATCATACAGTGAAACCAAAGCTACCATAGTATGTTTACCATAGGATGGCATTTTGATCTTGCCTTTTCTAGTGCGAACTAAAGGTATTTATCAAA